>OX387342.1:26945460-27163679 GCA_947562085.1 Eudonia lacustrata | reverse complement strand
AAACGAGCGCTCATGTTGAGTTAGACGATCTTAATAAGAAATTCAGCAAAAGACAAAAGATTTTTTAGCTAAAGAATTAATGATTTTGAATGAGCTATAAAGGTATGTCCGATGACGTTTAGTCAGCACCTAAGTGATCCGTGACGTCCGCAGCACGCCCCGGCGGTGGGCGGGGCGCCGCCGCCAGCCACAGGACTGTTATTACTATAACGTGTAACTACGAACTTCAGCTACTAAAGTAGGTCTTAGTAGGTAGCCACTTCACCCGCCACCATCACGCCGCAGCCTTTGTTCGCTTAATACATTTTATGTTACGCAATCAGCGGGGCTTCAGTGAATCGATAGCTTGATGGTGAGATTGAGAGGGGCTGAATCCCGTTTGGTGGAGAAACACAACTTAGCATTGAGTTAATTGTAAAATATATTCTATTGCGTGCGTGCATAATTATTATTTACTTATTTGTTTTTATTGTCTTATCGTCTTGTTTTTGCTGTAACTATGTTTTGTGTAATAGAGGCAGACAGGGAAGATTATGTTTAAAAACTAATTTAGGTATATTTAGCCTCAGCCTGTTTGTCTACAATCACATTATTATGTCCCCTATAATTTATTTACATCAAAAGCGATGCTGTTTGGATTTCGTTTGCTTCATATATTTTTTAATAAATACTTATGTGTAATTTTTTACTTTTTATTTTTAAGTGCTAATTGCTGCACTGAAGCTAAATTAAATATTTCTCTGTATTTTATAAATATTTAATTCAGCTTCAGTGCAGCAATTAGCACTAAAAGATAAAAAGTAAAATTTACCTACTATAGCGTTGTGTTATCAATTTTGTGATATTTCATCTGTAAAGATGAATCTGCATAGCCATCGGTTGCAATAACCGTTGGAAAGATGGCACTCCGCCGCTAAAAAGCAGTCAAAAATCAAAAAGCAGTGAAAAAATTCAGTGCTTACGTCAGCGGAAGACCCAGGGGGCAATATATAGCCTATAGCTTTCGATATTGCTTTCATATTGCTTGACAAGATGACGCCTCCTCCTCGCCTCGCCTTCAAAGCGATCGAAAGCGATCGAGTTAGGCGGTCGGGGATTCGATTCCTGGCTGGGTCGGGTAGGCCTTTTAATTTTTTCACTGTAATTATATATATTTAAATATATGACACTCAATGTTAATGTATGATTGCAGTGATAGACAGTAAACTGGCTCTCGCGGAATTGGACGAAGATCTGCTGAAGTATTAACCGAAGAGTGTCGGCAGTGCGCGTGACGACACAAAAGCCGGCGTGCGTACGCGCAGCACGGCGATACTATTACGTATTTTAATATCATATATCAATGTAATAGAGAATTTTTCCATATTAAATAGAGAGGCCATATGGAGGGTGATGTTAAGTGTGGAGTGAACTGTGCGAGCACTCGGCGCTACCGGTTCTGCACTTTGACAGTTCGCATCGCTGTGTTTCGAGTCTCGAGACGAGCTCGATACCATCATTCTGAGTGCGACGTTTGAAAGTGCAGAATTGGTTGCAGTTTTGTATGAGTATTAGGTAGTCTTGTAAATTACGAACTAGAAAAGTGAGTCGTGGCAAGTCTGAAAGCGGGAGTTGGTCGATAAGATGTGTAGGTGTAATTGCAGTTATAACTTTAACTCGAACTCAGTAGTTTCAATGTACATAGGGAAGCTCGCCGCGGCGGCGGCGGGCGGCGTGTCTCGGCTCAAGATGTCTTAGGTATGCGTCGGTCGTGTTGGCTTTAATGATTTCTCAGAATTTAATACTTTATACGTTCGTTATGTGGCGGAATCCGATTGCCGCACAAATTATATATGATTTCTAAGTCGATGAGATTCTTTTTATGTTAGCGTATTTTAATAAGTAACCTTTAGGTAAGTCAGTTAATCTTCTCTCGTTTGTTCGCCCTCCGTCCCGGTTGCTTCCGACTCCGGGGGCTGGTGAGGTGATGGCCCACCGCCCCGCACGTATTAAGCCGTCGCGGGGCGTTGCCAAACTATATCGCATTTAAGTTAAGCTTACAGAACCGGCCGCTCACACGCGCTTTATTATAAATACTGTGAATTAATGTTTTTTATACACTAGTAAAACCAATGACAATGTATTTCAGTCCAAAAATGTTTTTCTACTATATATTATTTACAATTATTAATACACAATGATTTTTGTTTTGATAACAAACACCTGGTGTAGTGTTTATATTTTCTTTAAGTATACAACTTCAATGTAAGTTTAGTAATGTAAGATAGGGGCGTGCTGTCTCAAGTGCCACTTCCATTTTATGCCAAACAATGATAACTGCCACTACTATAGGTCATCACGGAGCATCCAGTGACGTGCGCGCGTGTGGGCGGGGCGGCCGGGGGGCGGGGCGGGCTCGCCCACGTGTGGGACGCGGTGTATCTGATACTGTACAGCATACAAGTCAATGTTTCTCTCGTGATACAGTTATCAAATACATCACTTGCTGCATCTCAAAGCGCTAGGCTAGTCACACACAACTGAGGCTACAGTGTGTACTCCAGGCCTTTTATTGCGATCCGTTTTTAGAATGAACTTTTTCGCTTTCATCTCTTTCACACTTGCATTTAAATTCCTGAAAGTCATGAGAAAAAAAAGTGTTGAGGTTTGAAATGTAAACCGATCGCAGCAGGGGCCCGGCCGCCGCCCCACTTGTGATTATCCATTATTTTATATTGTTGACTCGAAGTGCGAGGTGAAGTGCAAAACTTTATTTAAAATATGTGTCATATTGTAATCGTTAGGTAGGGCTCCACGCGTCGGCGCCGCGCGGACCGAGCTGCGTGCTATCCACTAACTGTTGTAATGATCTCTACAATCGTAACGAGCTTTAGCATTTATAGTTTCTCGTATTTGGCGGCGACCGCGGGGCGTACGGGCGGACTGAATCTACACCTAGTTTAACTGTAATGGAATGTCGCTTAGAAATATCCTAATGTTGACGATGTAGTAATTAATATAGATTGGAGACAACTCCAAAGTGAACTTGAAATTAAGGATAGTTTCGCGTTAGTGGGTGTCCGGTGTCCGGCCCGCGGCGGTCGCCTTGTGTTCTTGCCGTCTACTCGCTGCATACTTTTTGTATCTTAACATATAAGAATTCAGGTGCTGGAGCCTTGTTGTCGCGAAGTCGAGATTGTATCAATGTGATAATCGAAATGTCATTATATTGTTCATGTAATACAGTCGGCATCGATATCGGCAGTGCCCCAGGGTCTTAATAAAATTTTAATACAAAACCGGCAATACTCAAGCAAATCAAGGTGCACTTTTTACGATTTAATTTTTCTAAAATTAACAAGAAGTTCTCTACGATCGATCATCCTGGGTAGCAGTGCCACTTAGATGCCGACTGTACTCATTAATGCGAGAACGAAGGAACCTGTATTATGGTGTTTCAATAAACAGGGCCCGGGCAACTAATACATACTTTAATTACTCTGCTCACTTTTTATTAGATACGTTTGGGGGAATGTATTCATTTCTTTTTGAAAAATATTTTGTGAATCGGGTCCACTGCTCAATCCCGAGATTTTAAAGTTAATGATGGTGCTGCGCGTTGCATCAGTTTAGTTTAGTCGAGTCGGGCGTTTATGACGTTTATGACGTTTATGACGTTTATGATGTTTTTTTTAATTCAAATATTGTAGCTCAATTATCGTCGGTGCCTTGCACTGGCGCAGTAGGCGGGCGCAGGCCCTTCGTGCGGTATGACAGTCGAACGCTGGACCTCTTTGAAGCATTGAACAACCACATCGTGGAGCTTACATTTGGCCGTTTGCGTCGGAGCCCTGTGGCGTGGTCGTTCAATCGTTCGTTGTTGCGTCCCCGGGGCAGGGCGGGTAGCGTCACTCCGGTCTGTGGCCGACCGGTCCCGCGGCGGAGTGTCGACGATTGTAAAATAAATACATTTATTATCTCCAATGGGTCGTTTTATTCATTACACTAAGTAAAATTATATAAAACTACTCCCTCTTTGATTTTCAATTTACTATTTTGTAGACAGGAATCACAGCCATACCCTTTTAATTCGTTTTTTTGGGGTGATTGTAAAATTAAGCCGCGTTTTCATTGGGGTCATCCTCGTCATCATAATCTGTAACCCCTAGTTTTATCTAATGCCATGTACGTTTAGTTGATATTTTGCATGGCAAAAAGTAAACGCTAGTATCAGCTCTATTTAGAATAGCGACATTTCCCCAGTGAATACTCGGCTTTACAATAATATATCTGCCAAACAATTGCCCACCCATCCTCAGGGACAGAATGACAAGACAGGCGCCCTTGAGTAAGGTAGTCGATACCACATGAACCGAGGTCCCCTGTGTTCGGATTTCATTTACTCTACATACGCTTAGTCTGCGCGGTAAATGGAACATCTTTGAAAACCATGGCTCACGTATACATAGATAACAAAAACAATGTTTATTGTGGTTCCCGCGCATCTCATTTCTCTTATAACTAAACATTACCTAATTGCTTTGACGCAAATCTAATAAATACGATGTATGGTGCGGGTAGGTATATGTACATGTACTAAATAAATACTGTCTGTATGCCACTTGGGAGCTTGCGGGAGCTAGCTGCGCTGACGAGTTTCTGCCCTCGCCGTGGGTACTCTGAAATTAAACAATCCCGTCATTAATATAGATCCTCCTTTAAAAGAGGTGTCAAGAAGCAATTTGCATTGCAGTTTGAAAGGGTACTACATTCAGTGAGATTGTAGGCCAAGGCATTTTCGGGGAGAGAGTTCACACAACCCTCTGCGCCTCCCCGAGCTTAGTGCTATACCAATGGATTTTCTTTTGTAAAAAAGGGTCATAGATGCATAAGAGCTGAAACTTCAGGGTCGGCATCGCTTGCGTGTGTACCCTTTGTGTACCCTCCGAATTGCTCGGGATACTCCGGAAATACTGTTCAACCTCTCGAGCTCCCGGGACGCAATAATTTCTCGGGGATTTTCTTAAATAAATTGCAAATAACAAAACTGTTAAACAAAACAGTCCACACGGAGTCATTTCAGAAATCAAATAGTTGAAACCTCTGCGATCTGGTCAAATATCCCGGGTTCGTTCGTTCAAGAGTTGGCGATCCTAGCTACAGTCGTCGCTATCCACAAGGTGTACAGTCACGAGCATTAACATGTAAACAATGTAACTCTTAATACAATGGAATAAGAGTCAAAACACGTCAAAAAGGTAAACATGTTAATGGTCGTGAGTGTACCTCAGGTGCGGGTGTTGCTGCTAGCGCAGTCCGCCGCTGCCACGGGGCGTACCTCAGGTGCGGGTGTTGCTGCTAGCGCAGTCGCCGCTGCCCCGGGCGTACCTCAGGTGCGGGTGTTGCTGCTAGCGCAGTCGCCGCTGCCACGGGCGTACCTCAGGTGCGGGTGTTGCTGCTAGCGCAGTCGCCGCTGCCACGGGCGTACCTCAGGTGCGGGTGTTGCTGCTAGCGCAGTCGCCGCTGCCACGGGCGTACCTCAGGTGCGGGGTGTTGCTGCTAGCGCAGTCGCCGCTGTCCACGGGGCGTACCTCAGGTGCGGGTGTTGCTGCTAGCGCAGTCGCCGCTGCCCCGGGCGTACCTCAGGTGCGGGTGTTGCTGCTAGCGCAGTCGCCGCTGCCACGGGGCGTACCTCAGGTGCGGGTGTTGCTGCTAGCGCAGTCCGCCGCTGCCACGGGGGCGTACCTCAGGTGCGGGGTGTTGCTGCTAGCGCAGTCGCCGCTGCCACGGGGCGTACCTCAGGTGCGGGTGTTGCTGCTAGCGCAGTCGCCGCTGCCACGGGGCGTACCTCAGGTGCGGGTGTTGCTGCTAGCGCAGTCGCCGCTGCCCCGGGCGTACCTCAGGTGCGGGGTGTTGCTGCTAGCGCAGTCGCCGCTGCCACGGGCGTACCTCAGGTGCGGGTGTTGCTGCTAGCGCAGTCCGCCGCTGCCACGGGGCGTACCTCAGGTGCGGGTGTTGCTGCTAGCGCAGTCGCCCGCTGCCACGGGCGTACCTCAGGTGCGGGTGTTGCTGCTAGCGCAGTCGCCGCTGCCCCGGGCGTACCTCAGGTGCGGGTGTTGCTGCTAGCGCAGTCGCCGCTGCCACGGGCGTACCTCAGGTGCGGGTGTTGCTGCTAGCGCAGTCGCCGCTGCCACGGGCGTACCTCAGGTGCGGGTGTTGCTGCTAGCGCAGTCGCCGCTGCCACGGGCGTACCTCAGGTGCGGGTGTTGCTGCTAGCGCAGTCGCCGCTGCCCCGGGCGTACCTCAGGTGCGGGTGTTGCTACTAGCGCAGTCGCCGCTGCCACGGGCGTACCTCAGGTGCGGGTGTTGCTGCTAGCGCAGTCGCCGCTGCCCCGGGCGTACCTCAGGTGCGGGTGTTGCTGCTAGCGCAGTCGCCGCTGCCACGGGCGTACCTCAGGTGCGGGTGTTGCTGCTAGCGCAGTCGCCGCTGCCACGGGCGTACCTCAGGTGCGGGTGTTGCTGCTAGCGCAGTCGCCGCTGCCACGGGCGTACCTCAGGTGCGGGTGTTGCTGCTAGCGCAGTCGCCGCTGCCACGGGCGTACCTCAGGTGCGGGTGTTGCTGCTAGCGCAGTCGCCGCTGCCACGGGCGTACCTCAGGTGCGGGCCTTGGCCTGCGCCTGGCGGTGCGCGCGCAGCAGCAGGCGGTCCAGCTCGTCGCGCGTGCTGCAGTGCAGGAACTCGCGCGGCCGCACGCCGCGGAAGATGGCCGCGATCGACGGCTTCACGTTGAAGAAGATTATCGTCTGGTCGCGCGCGTGGAAGTCCTCGATCAGGGACTTTATGCCCTGCCAAAATTATGTTAAGCGTATTTTAATAACGACGAACAAATGATAATTTAGAGAGGTTTGAAATAAATTACTCAAGCGGGATTTGAACCCGCACCTTCTGACAAACCGTACCCATTAAGCTAACTGAGCTATATTGGATTCTTGCACTTTACGTCATCAACATCAGATCTTGTCATCTTAAGAACCTGGGGCTGTAGCTACGGAAGATTTATAATTTTAGCTGAGTGACATTCAAAAACGAAAACTGCGTCATCTAAGCGTAGGCTAAACTCACTTAGCGTAGACTATACCCGGCCAGCCAGCCAGCCAACTATTGGTTCATATCGGTTGCTGTGCAAAAAGTTACAAGTTACCAGGAGGACAATTACATGGACCGACAACAGTATGAGGCTATGGCTATTCAAAAAGTCCATGGTTAAGGTGAGGTGGTTATCGTTTTCGGTTAACACGATCAACACATAGAACTTTAACGGATCTACTCGCGACATTACGGATCTTATTTTATCTCGACGTTTCGAACTCACCGGTACGAAACAGGTTCGAAACATGATAAAATAAAGAGTCGTTTCCATTGCAACGAGGTGGTTAATGATTGTTCGTTCGTGGGGTAGGGGTACCTCAGCGGCGGTGTAGTCGGCGGCCTGCACGTGCGCGGCGTCCAGCACGAGCGCGCGCGGCGAGGGCGCGGCCTTGGCCAGCGCGCGCCGCACGTACGCCGCCGACGGGAACGCCAGCGCGCGGTCCACCGTCGCCACCACGTGCTCCACGCCGTCGCGGGACTGCACCACAACGACTATTATAATAATCACTCTATTTGCCTCTAACAAAAACACACATCCGAGCAGAGCACCTACAGATTAGAGTTAAAAGGGTCTATGGTTCAGTGATTGCAGGAGACCCCACAGAACCCTGTTACTCTGCCATAGTAAGCTATGACAGAGTAACAGGGTTTGTGGTAATGTTACGACATTTTTGCATTATGGTACAACACACGCGTTAACCCTTTTCACGGGCAATGCAGACAGTTGTAGATTTTCAATCTTATTCCTTGGAATGGAACTTTGTGCACTTGTGCACAAAGTTCAATATTCGCTGCCGTTGCTTACGAAAGGGTTAATCACCACACTCACGTTTCACATATTTGAAAGAGTTTGCTGTTGTCCTTGAACGGCCTTCACATCGTCGCCGAGCTCTTTTGGGGGCAGCGAAAGACTTAAGGGTACCGAACCAAGCGATCGAAACGCCCACAGAGGATTTCTAGAAATATTGTATTCGGATCGGTAAAACAGTACATCCCGAGGTCGCCTCTAACACTAGGAGCTCGGCTCGGGTCGACCGCGGCGCGGAATATAAGTATCAGCTATTGTAGTGTTCGTGTAGTAGAACTCGTAATGAAGGATAAAAGTTGAATATTGTATGGGAAGCACAGACTTCTTTTGATAGATTACGTTTTCGATACAATTTCGTGCTCGGCCCATCGGTCACATTTCTCATAACAGCTTAACATTTATGGGATAAGCGAATCCCCGTCTTTGTTCCAGAATTAGGAAAAATTTTATGAAATTATTTTTATTACAATAAAAGTAAAAAAAGTATACTAACGACGGCATGCGTGACGCGCACGCTGGGGCGTGCGGAGGCGTACAGCAGGAAGGCGAGGTTGACGGCGATGCCCGCCACGATGCCGAGCTCCAGCCGCGCGCCCAGGCACGCGCCGAACGTCACCACGGCCGGCACCAGGTCCAGCTCTGCACGGAACCGAGCGGTCAGCGCACGCGCAACTATACCAACCGACGCCTCGACCAAAGCAGAAGCTTACATTATTTGTAGTTTGAGGGTTCATCACCACCACCTCATGTTGTGTCCTCACTGCTGGGCGCCACCTTTCCCTATGGATGGTCATTAACTATCACGCGGGCCCAGTTGACGGTTTTGACGACTGCTAATGCAGCCTTGGCCGACGGCTTCACGTGCGTTTACCAGTTTGAGGTTTAAGTAAGGTAGTTTAATTCCACCTCGCTTGTCCAGTGTAGATGTAAACGATGCACATCAGTCTACCGCAAATTACAAATTTAATACATTTTAAATTAATTTGAAATTTAATTTAATAAATCTGGATAAAATATGGTTGAATATTTATTACAGAAATTTGATATTTTTGGATAGGTAGGCTAATGTGCAGCTCATTGTACTTTTTATGAGATATTTGGTTTTCGAAGTCGACTACGCTTATAGTTTAAAGTTTAGTTTGTTCATCAAAAACATTACAAAGATTATAGTAAAAATACAACTAATTATTATGCTTCTTCTGATCAAAAGAAAGACTATCAGGCGGAAGCGAACATGGCAATTGTAAATACTTACCACGCAAACATAATTAGTCCACGTTAAAGGATAAATCTGAGTGGTCTATAAACTGAAACTAGTTTTATAGTATTTTGCGTTTTACTCTAGTTAATTGTACAATTACTATGTTTCTGAAACAAATAAATAAATTAGAAATACGAATAAGAGGTCGCTACTTACTTTTGGTCCTCCAAATGGGTTTGAAGACGTGCAGCTCCATCATGAAGACCACCGCCGCGATGATGACGGCCGCCAGAGACGCCTTCGGGATGTAGTAGAAGTACGGCGTGAAATACTGCAACACACAATACACTGTCAGTGCAGGCCACGCAAATTTAATGAATAAATGAATGAATAACATCTATTGGTAATACACAACACATAGTTACACAAGTCACATTAAAAAAAAACAGGAACTAAAATAGCAACTAAAAATACAACCTTAGTGTAACCTAAAGTATGTGTCGGTCGTCGAGTCAACCAAAGGGCTCCGACTCAGTTTTTTTTAGTTGCAACCAAGGTTACAACACTGATATTCTGCCGAAACCCGTGGAGAGAACGCGCAACGTGCCTAGTTCACGTTCAACGCGTCCAGGTTCATGAAGGTTGATGAGGATAATAAAAACCTCGGTAATGTAGGAAGACGCATTATAAATGTTTATATAATTTTTAAATTTTGTTGCGAACAAATTACAAAAACACAAATGTTGAAAAAATTTCCACGAGCAGGGTTTGAACCTGCACCGTTCTGACATACCGGGTCAGGTGCTCTTCCAATTGAGCTATCGTGGTTCTAACCAGCCCGCTGAAATTATTCAACACTATTTACTTTTTACTTTGAAAGCCAAAGGCGCCCATTCAATGTTAACAACTACCGTCATTAACATCCGATCATAATATTTTTACAAATACCCTGCTCGTGGAAATTTTTTCAACATTTGTGTTTAAGACGCATTATGTTTTGTCGTGTCTAGAAAAATCAGTGCAGCGCGCTGGTGTAAACACACCTCTGCAGGGACCCATGCTAGACCCTCAAATATGTGTAGTATATTTGAGGGTCTAGCATGATTCTCTGCTCTGAATCAGTGCAGCGCGCTGGTGTAAACACACCTCTGCAGGGACCCATGCTAGACCCTCAAATATACTACACACTCAGAGACACTACACACTAAAAAACACCCAAGTCAATGTACTCGTAGAACAAGAGAACGAGTACCCATATTGCAGGTACAGACGCAGACCTGTGCGCCTTTCCCACCCCCCGACCCGGCCCACCCGAGCCGACGTCCTAGCCTTTATATGTGCCCTCGGGTTGTTCCGCTCTCAAACCAATCCGAACGCATCGTAGAATCTAGTAGACGTGGGCATGCTTGCGTGATGCTATCTCATCTAGATACTTCGGTCACACTTTTTGACGAACCTATGAATTTTCTCGCCGTCTACAAACTGTCCGGCCTGAGAAGGCCATAACAGACCAGTAGCATTCTCTCACCAAAAAAGAAAAGGAATCTTACCTGCAGCGACAGCAGCACGAGCGCGCCGGTGTAGAGGCCGCCGGCGGTGGTGGCGACGCCGGACGCGTGGTTGACGGCGCCGCGCGACAGCGCACCCGACACCGGCATGGAGTCCACCAGCGACGACGCGATGTTGCACACGCCCAGCGCCAGCATCTCCTGCGTCGCGTCCACGTACTTGCCCTCCGCTGGAAACGGACATAATACATTGAGCTGATTACATTCTATTATTAGGGGAATTTTAATAGTATACTTCCATGTTACATAGAGAAGCATTTAGTTAGATTCTGCTATTTCAAAAAGTCCAAATTCGTGAGTTTGTAACCTGATTTTGTCGATTTGCCCATAGTTCTATCGTCAAAATGAGGCTAACGACACGCTATTAGGACATTGGTTATTGATTGAAGGCAGCAGACTGACTGACTGATTGACACGACGCATACCTATGTGGCTATTTTCAAATGCAGGAGAAAAAGCTACATTTGAAGGATGTTACAATTTACATTTTAAAGCTGCATCTTATGTTGGTAATCCAAATAACTGAAAGACTCACAGAAGACTTTGGCGAGCGCGATGTTCTCGAGGATGGAGAGCAGCGGCACCACGAAGACCGCCGAGCCCAGCGTGGAGGCCATCTCCGTGAACGTGTACGTGTGGTTGCCCACGCTGGTCGAGAACGGCGGCGCCGACAGCGCCGGCAGCCCCGGCTTCACGTCGCCTGCGTAAGGAGGGTCGATCAGCTAGGCAAGCCTTACAGCGGAACCAGAACAGTCTAGACTAGGATTACTCCTTCCGACATTAATAATAGCACATGAAGAGATAGCACCACAACACTGTCGCTCATTGCGGGTGGAAACAGCTCGACATATAAATTAGTCATATTCCCGACGACCCAATTTTGTTTAACTTGCAAGATCGCATCGTGATCCGATCCGCTGCGCCATGAAGCTCAGCGAGTCTCTATACGTCGTGTGGTATTTATATAGACAATATACACACTCGCTTCATGCCGCAAAATTATCATCATCATCATCATTATCTTGATGATGTTGGTGATGACGACGATGATTGTTCCGACCGATAACGGCCATGGCGACCACTTGGACTAACTCCTTTAGTCGGCACCAACGCTGGTGCGCCCGACAAAAATTATTATTAAATTAAATAAAAGATTAAGGCAATTTATAGTATTGAACGCCTCGGTGGCCGAGTGGCAGCGCTCGGCCAGATATCCGAAGGTCCCGGGTTAAATTCCCAAGTCGAGCAGTGTTTCGGATTTTTCGATGCATTGCCCGAGTTTGAGATTATCAGCCCGGAATTTGCAATCGTGGCGGTTAAGTCATGCAATACCCGTCAGTTGAAGCGAGGACTTGATTTCAATGATGGAAGCCTTTGCCCGGCATCGGCAGTGGGACAGCATATTATAAGCTATACAATTTATAAATAATTGAGCTAAGCTTGCACTAACCGGTGAGCACGAAAGGCGCCTTCCCCTGCGTGTCGAAGTAGTAGGCCAGCGCCGCGCACACCAGCACCACGAGGATGTTGCGCGTGGTGGACAGGAACCACAGCGCCTGCGCCGCCACGCCGCGCCAGCCCGCCGCCCCTGACCCCGCCCCCGCCCCCGCCGCCTTCGACCCACCCACGTTGATGTCCTTCACTTTCTGGAATAACGAAAGGCATAATTAAATTAAATTTATAAAAACCAGTTAGGGTTAACAAGTGGAGGCTTTGGGATGTTACCTATACATATACCTTAAGGCAAAGCGCTCTACCTTTCTTGAAAATCGATTGACGACATCTCACCTGACGGTTTAAGTGACATTAAGGCTGAAGATTTAAGCGCACTACAATCTTAAATTCTTAACTCCTAAGAAAATGAATTGATACCCCACCCCACAATTGTTTTAAGGCAGAGTACAACTGGCAGTACACAACAATGCATTGCAGACCCATCACGGGTCTGCAATGTAGGTTTTAGTTCTCATATTTTTTTTTGCCTCTTGTAGTGAATGATTTGTTCATACTATTGTTTTATTTTTTTCTTTTAGTTGATGGCTTTGTGCGATTAGCACATTTAGCCAGTGTCAAAGTAATTTTTCGTACAAGTAATACATAAATAAACAATATTTCCATAAATGATGATGAATGATATTAGAAATGGGAAGTGAGAAATGATATACCCCCCAACCCCTCGAGTATCTCAGTAAAGATGTGGGGCTTTACTAAGTCCTCACGCGAGCTTCTTGAGAGAATTTGAAAAGTGACGTGGCACTGTTTTGTTTCATTTGCCAACACTTATGCACACTCACGAACACTTAACGGTTAATAATCCACCATTATTTCACATTAATATTCGACATAACAAAAATTATGGAAAATAAGACAAAACCGCAGACATAACGCTTCACTTTCACGCCAAGAGCCCCATACTATTGTTATGTTTGCAAATTATACTGATATTTTTTTAATTTTGTCGTTGCAAATTAATGCTGTGTTTATGTAGGTATATGTAATTGTCATAAGCACTGGCCTTGTTTTCTTTAATGGTAGCTATGTTATAATTTATAAATGTACCTACTGTATTCATTGTATGAAATAAATAAACGGAAGATTATAAAATACCCCTAGGTTGGCATGCCATTGGAATAATGTGAATCAGAAATGCCGCCGTTCCTCTACTTCGTCTTAATTAGTTACGTCATTTTCCAATTCAAAATGCAAATGTGCAGCGTTCAATTGTGTCGGCGCACCCGTACCCGCTGCGCAGACGCCGCGTGCCGGTCTGTCGGCCGGATGCGCTTAATGACCGTTTACAGTACTTTACAGGTAAAACAGATCAGAATCGCGGCACGGAAGTGGTCACGTTTAAGTTATGTGAATGTCAATGAAATTGCGTGCCGCTGCAGAAATCCGACAATTATTTAAGAGAGTGATGAGATAATTGTTGACGGTCACGCCTGCAACTTGTCCTACCATCTGTTAAAGTATCCACTTACGCCCTTTTTTTTGATTGACAGTGAAAAACTCGAAAAAGTCGTCATAAGAGTACCACCGCGCCCTAGGAGGCGCGTATGGTTATGTGGGGTTCTACCCTACAGTTCCCTACCCAGACCGTACTTACGCCCTATAAAAAAACACCAACTGTCCTGTACCTATTTCTGTACCTACTGCCAACCCTACTTAATACAGAGACGCTGCTCTGATGTGTTTGAGTTAAATTCGATGGGTACCAAAATACACATAATTCCATTTATCTCCTAGCGACAGCCCACGACCTCGTCCGCGTAAACACCCGTATACGGCTAAAAACCCTATCAGCAAGCTCATGTTTGGAGGCTACTGCAGTTCATAAGATTGCATAATCTGACATAAGCAGTGTGTGTGGTATTTCACTTTTAAAAGTAGAGAGTCTCGTCTACAGGCCTCACCGAATGGTGCTGGCTGGTTTATTCTAAACAAAATGCGGTCGACGGGAAAAGTCCTGAACTGCCTCAAGCGGACGCTCGCGCGGGGTTGGGGTTTTGTTTTGTTCTTCTATTTATTTATTTATTTAGTTATTTATTTATTAGGTACACAAAACATATAGAAATTAAAAAATAACAATAATGCATGATAAATTGTAAAAGAGCTAAATTCCTATCACATAACATGTGTACACAACACAATTAATAATAAGCGTCCATGTTAAAGTTTACCTAATCTACAACTATATCCAATTAAAAACTAAATAAATACAATACATAGTAATTGTGAAAATAAAATATAAAAATATAACAAATTGAAAACTTATTCTAGATTAATGTTGACTTTACAATTTTACGAAAATAAACTTTATGAAGTTATTTTTATTAAGTGGGAGATGCCCCTGCTTCTGCGTTGTTCATAGGCGCGTTCGACGTGCGCTCGTCTCACGCAGCGGACGCTCTACAGATGGAGACGTCTCGTTTACCCTCCCCCGTCGACACGCTTACAACTGGCGGGTTAGCTCACCCTAAGCAGCACTAGCACGATGCCACCAACGTAGATCAGGATGCAGGTGGGGGGATTTGGTGAGGATCACGATGGCGATATCGCTTGCAGCCCGCTCTACCCTTGAGTCTCGGCAGATAATAGTTGGCTCATGCGACTAATGTAAGTGGAGAAGAGACAGAGACATCTCGTCTGGGACTTCCCATGCGTGGGCCGCAGTTGGTACTCACCCTAAGCAGCAACAGCACCACAATGCAGGAGACGCCCAGCACGGCGTCCCAGAGCCGCGTCTCGCCGATGTGCTCGTATAGTCCCGTCCACACCTAGGCAAGGAGCGAATGATTCATTACATTGTTGGACCTAATTAAATGAGCTTATGTACGACTCAGCAAATGTAGTGTAGGAAGCCCTCCGGCGCGGTGATGATGATGATGATGATGATGATGATGTACGGCTGCCAGGCGCGTTTGTAAGCTGGCACTTAATAGATTAAAGCAAGCAGGTTAAATCTATCGTCTCTGTTTTTGTCGCGTGATGGCAGCCGCTGAAACCCACCAATGGCATTGGGCTACCAAGGTGGGGTTTGACCCGAATACCCCACATGTGTATGTCATGTAGAGAGGTTGTGCTCAGCAGTAGGATGTTTATTGGCTGATGAGGTGATGAGCACGGCTGCTAAATAACAAAAAAGTTACTCAGTAAAGTTTAAACCGTTCGGCCGCAAATGCTGGTCGTGAACCTCTGTCGATAAACCTCTGCTCTGCCGAGATTGAACCCGCGCTCCTGGGTCTCAGTCAAGGTCGCTGCTAGGTCAAACTGGCTGACAATTGTGCAGATGGCATTTAAGTAAGGAAGTTTTCAATTAAAATGTGTGGCTAGAGAATCTAGATTTTAAATTTTTTATTTTTTGCAGAAAGGAGCATGTTTTTTGTTTGTACATAATTAGCGCTAAGTAAAATAAGAGGAGACATTTTTTGTAGAAGGTAGGAAGGAGGAAGAGTGAAGGGAAGGGGTTGCACAAAAGATCCCGATGGGTCGAAGTGTTACTGATATAGGGAAACCTCAGCAGGCCCCACTAAGATAAGATAAGATAGTAGAAGGTAATAATATCTTGCGAAACTCTTCATTGAACTAGGCAGGCTAGGTCAGAAAACCTAGGCACACGACGTAACGCAAAATTTTAGACAGATCTGCATGACGTCGCCGGCGGCGGCGCGGGGCGGCGCGAAGGCCAGTAGAAAGTGGGCCAGTTTTTGCAAGCAGCCAATTAAATTACCTATGTCAACAAAAAGTGCTCCCACATAATTGGGCCGGTAAAAAATTAATGCCCGCCAACTCCTTGACGATTCTCGACAATTTTTTACACGTGTTACTCGCGTGCAATTGTTTCGTGAACGCGGGCCAATTTCAAGCGTATTTAGCCACCTAACCTGCAACTCATTTCAAAATTAATTGACTTATAAAATGCCTTCATACTTTTCTAGTTTTTGCTGCTCAGTGCTGCACATCACTACATAGTATAAAACAAAGTCGCTTCCGCTGTCCCTATGTATGTATGTATGCTTAGATCTTTAAAACTACGCAACGGATTTTGATGCGGTTTTTTTTAATAGATAGAGTGATTCAAGAGGAAGGTTTATATGTATAAATACATGCATAATATAGTAGAAAAACACTGATAATTTTAAAAGTTTCACATTTTTTTGCGCTTACATTGTAAACGCTGGCTGAATCCTACGAGATAGATCAAAATAATGTACTACAGTATTGTACACCTTAAAAAGGTCTACAAAAAAGTCCGCGATGGTATATGTCTATCTCTTAGGGATAATCCACAATAATCATTTTTTATCCATGTTTATATAATTTTTAACGCAAATTTTGTTGCGAACAAATTACAAAAACACAAATGTTGAAAAAATTTCCACGAGCAGGGTTTGAACCTGCACCCTTCTGACATACCGGGTCAGGTGCTCTTCCAATTGAGCTATCGTGGTTCTAACCAGCCCGCCGAAATTATTCAACACTATTTACTTTTTACTTTGAAAGCCAAAGGCGCCCATTCAATGTTAACAACTACCGTCATTAACATCCGATCATAATATTTTTACAAATACTAAAGATCAGTTAAGAAGTAGGCAAGCTATTTATAAATGTTTTTTTTTTTTTTTTTTTTTTTTTTTATCCTTTACTTTTTACGAGAAATAATGGCTTATTTACGAAGCTATTTTAAGCAATACAGCATTAATCCTTATCCAATTAAGTATCTTAAATACATTGTGCATTTAATATAGATCAATATGGCCTTTTACAGCATGTAATTTTAATGAATATTTTCGAAGATATTACAGATTTATAATGCAGGGACGTAGCGGTTGCGTGTATCAGCATTGCACCCGTGCGAAGCCGGGGCGGGTCGCTAGTTATTATTATATACGGAGCATGTATTTATTATTATGTGTATCTACTAAATCAGGGAACCATTGTTGTACGAGTCTCTCAATACACTATTATCTAACTACTAGTTACTACTGCTAAGAATATTATTTGACTTTGATATGTAATTATTCTGTGCTAATACGTAAAACGCTAAGTAAGTATGTGGTAACAAAATGGGAGCACCTGCCTGTAGGAACTTGCCGCCGGGGAAGCTGAGGCCGAGGATGTCCTTGACCTGCGTGGTGGCGATGATGATGGCGGCCGCGGACGTGAAGCCCACCGACACCGGCCCGCTGATGAAGTCGATCAGGAACCCTGCAGGGGAAAACTTAGGTTTAGCATACGACATGTCCTATTATTGTTATATATTTAAACTACTTAAAGAAAATGTACCCCATAGCCATGGCTACAAGCCCAGTGATTATAAAGGTAACTCTTTGACAAGAATAAATAACTTTTATAACGTTTAAAACTGAAAAAAATATGAATTACGGTTGAATTTCGTTCACTGAGCGACCTCTAGTTGCATTTGAATGAGTCAGAAAATCCGATAAGTGCGGAAAGCAGCAATAAGTAGCTGCAAAGTTTGATTGACGCAACGTCAATGCGCGTTGATAACTGTAAGGTTCTATCGGAATTGGTCTAGATGACGACGTCGCTACGCCACCATCTGTGCAGGCAACCTTATATACTATTGATACGATACTTTGCAGCTCCTGCCAAATGCTGTGACTACACTATCTCCGACCTCTTTAGTATCATACAAAAACTTAAAGGATATACATTGTCCCAATGTAAGCAGTAGTTAGTTTTAAAATAGTTAAGGAATTTCTTTATGTACCAATATTTGCCGAGAATGTCACTTGTATATTATGATGTGACTGTAAAATGTACTTAATACGTTGAGTCAGCTGCTGTATAAAGAAATCCAAACGGATCAACGAGACGACACAGTCAGTAGCGGTGGCACGCGGACCCAATTACAAGTTTGTGGACACCGGCCGGGAGAATAACAATGTTCCTACATTTAAATAAACATTGCAAAGAACTAGGACATTCTTAAAATAACACATAGGCGAAATATTAAAAGTTAACTTAGTTTTAAGAGCTCGAGAAGATAAATTTTTGGTCACCCATCCGATGACCGGCCGTTGCGAAAGTTGCTTAACCTCAGCACTCGCAGACCGGGCGCGTTAACCACTGCGCCATCGAGCTCCTCAAATATTCCATACTTATAATGACATAACCTTATTGGAGAGGTACCTATCGAATATGATCAAAGGAATAAAAATAATTCTTTCTCAAAGAATTCTGTAGCAGAAAACCAACGGTACAACTGTAAACCTTTAGCAATTAAACATAATCCAATATTTGATAGGTAGTTACTTTTTTTGTAGTAGTAGTCATTATTAGCATTTATCTGCCCCACAGCTGGGCAAAGGGTTTATTGAAAGCCAGCTTAACGTAAAAATGAGCGTTAAAAATCGCCTGAAACACATTTCCATATGATCGACACGCGTCACTTTCAAGATGTACATTACGTTGTTTTATCGTATAACATTGCAAGTGAAGTTGAAACAATTGTTTTGTAAAATAAATAATGGTTGCAACAGACAGGGCGGCCGGCGGCGCGGCGCGGCGGCGAGGCAACGGCCGATTAGATGCGCAGATGTTTTAAATTCCCTTTTGTTATTTTCGCGAGTATGCCGCGGACATAGGCTGCGGAGGCATTCGCGCGCGCTGTTGATTGACGTCAAACTTACTGTCACAATGTGCTACATTGTAATAACATAAAGCTGTGTTAACCGAGTGGATTCCTGGATGTGCACCTTATTCTTGTACAAAGCGTTTTTAAAACCAAATGTCAGTAAATATTCCGGTATTGTTTAAATAACGTTAAAAATACATAGGTTTCCTATATTTACTATTTTCACTATCCATCCATAGGGAAGGCTCGTGCCCAGCAGTGGGGACATAAAAATGAACTGATGATGATGAATTTTCAGAAAACATGGTTTAAAGGTGTTCCATTATTATAATTAAAGTGCACATGTTTAGCTAATACCTACAGGGATAACATACAAACCAAAGTGGTGTACCTCTTGGCACACACACACTTAATAGTTATAAAAAAAATGAACGTACCTATCAAACATTTAAACCAGTATAAATAATTCAAACCATAACTATATCTTTCTATCAAACAGTTGATGTCATAAAAGCATTCTTTTAGCCATTCAAAAAGTATATTTTCTTTAATAAATTATAATTCTGCTTTTATAATTCATGTGGTACCTATACCTAATGTTACATATTCGAACACACATAGTTAGGCTGCTTTGCCCATATTGGGTTAATCCTGTAATGATAGATGTAAGTGTGGAAATAAATAAATAAATAAATAAATAAATAAATAAATAAATAAATAAATAAATAAATAAATAAATATTTATCAGATCTGATTTATCAGATTTGACGACCTCCTTGGTCGAGTGGTTTGTACACCGGTTTTCATGGAGTCGCCATCTCTGAGGTCCCGGGTTCGATCCCCGGTCGGGTCAATTTAGAAATGATTGTTTTTCTAAATTGTCTCGGGTCTAGGTGTTTTGTATGTATAATAAGTATGTATTTAAGTTTTTTAAGTATGTTTATCCGTTGTCTAGTAACCTTATAACGAGTTTCATATCGAAATAATTAACCAGAGAACGGATAAACATACTATATATACATACATATATATTAATAAACTTAAATACATACTTATTAAACATAAGAACACCCAGACCCGAAACAATATAGAAAAACAAGTTTCTAAATTGATCCGACTGGGGATCGAACCCGGGACCTCATGAGGACACCATGAAAACCGGTGTGCAAGTCACTCGACCAAGGAGGACGTCAAACTTTCGTTAACGTGATCGAATGGTCAATAAATCGCACTCGCCTTTAATGGCCAGCGACTTGTGCGTAGGCACTCATAAGAGATTGACCGGACTTCTCCGCAAAATATTGAAGAGTCGAATATGAGGGTGGATGTGTTCGTGAACGTGTATGAGTGTTGGCAAATGAAACAAAACAGTGCAACGTCATTATTCAAATTGTCTTAATAAGTAAGGTCTCAGTTAAGCCCCACACCTCTGCTGATAGTCAAGGGGGTGGGGGCATATCATTTTTGATTACTCGTTTCTATTATCATTAATTATCATCTATTTACAGAGAATAATGTTTATTTATTTAAGTTGTAAAAAAATACTTTGACCCTGGCCAAAAGCACGAAGCCATTAGGTAGACTTAGGAAAGGTAACTAAGTAAAGTAAATAGCATATAACTGTCCCACTGCTGGGCAAAGGCCATCACTGAAATCAAGTCATCATTACAATTGATGGGTAATGGCTTAATCACCACGCTTGCCAAATGTGGGTTGTTGATCACAAACCCGAATATCGAAAAATCCGAAATACGCTTTGGCCGACCTGGGAATTGAACCCGGGACCTTCGGGTATCGGACCGAGCGCTCTGCCACTCGGCCACCGAGGCGTTCACTAAGAAAACTAAGGAAAAAGAACAGACTGACCTAGCTGCAGTATGCCCATGACGAGCTCGACACAGCCGGAGAGGAAGGCGAGCAGCACCGCGAACTCAGGCCCCAGCCCGTGCAGGTTCTCGCGCGTGAGGATGGCCGCGATGGCTGTGGGCCCGATGGCCGAGTCCTTCACCGAGCCGAACACCGAGTACACGAAGCAGGCCATGAACGAGGAGTACAGCCCGTACTGCGGCGGCAGCCCTGCCACGCCCGCGTACGCGATCGCCTGCGGGATCACCGTCAGCCCCACCGTGATGCCTGCAACCAAACACAAATAGATTATAGCAGTGAAAAAGTATTTTTACTGCTCGAGAAAGGTGATACATCATCGGATAAGTGTGTGTTTGTGAACTGCTGCTATTGGTATTTGACGCAATTCGGGTTGTGGAACTCACGAGGTGTCTGGATGGGTACTGAGAAGGGCTTACAACTCCGCCACCAAAGAGGACATTTGGTAGTCGACTTTAGAGTTGACGACCCGAGCAGTGGAAACTGCGAGTTGTAATCTTAGTGCAACGAGAAGTGAGCAAGCTTACAGCTCCGGTACCTTATCTGGATATTAAGTAGTAGACTATACGTGTCCACGAAGCAACTTGCTCAAGACACTAGTCTTAAAAGTACCGGATGAAGAATGCGCTTCGGCATATCCTGATCTGGCGTTATGACCTGACGCAGATGGTCCCTTGTGCTTGCGCAAGGATGTCTGATACCTAACTTTATGACCTAACGGTTGGTGGGGGGTGTCAGTATAAACTTTAAAGTCGTGTGTAGCGGGGCTGCTCGAGAAAGGTCTCCATAATTGAAATAAAGACATTGCTAGAATCCATGGGTATGGGATTTCAAATGCGGGTTGATGATTACATACTCCAGTTACGTATCGAAAAATACCCGGGATCTGTATGTGATACCGGCCGAGCGAGCCATCCTTCAAGAAATTGAATTGAATTGACAATTAATTTATTTTATTAACTATGGGTCAGCACTCGGCCTTTACCTCACCTGACGTCATGATGATGCGGCTGAAGGTGGAAGCGCACTTCACCCGGAATTGCCAACTACTGAGGCACTGGCTACCTTTACCTCTCACTGCCAATGCTACTGGCATTGATGTTATGGCGACATTTTAGGTAAGATGGTGGTAGCTAGCCAGGCAGTCGGACAAACCAGCCCTACCATCAACCAAACCGAGTACACAAACGTGTACCCGCTGGGAATCGAACCCATGACCTCTGAGTCTGAGACCGGGTAGACCACAGAGGCGGTCATAAAGGCAGTGTCTAGCCACTCGGCCCACATTAGACTATTATTTTACAAAAAAAATAATTGGAATGCATAGACCAAAAAACCACTTCCAGTAGAAGCGTCAGCACAGAAGAAAGACACTGCGTCAGCTTATAAGATGCGATAGGGTTACATTACAAATTGTTTCAACCTTAAAAAAATCTCTACGAAAAAAAGTATATAATGTGAAAATAATATTGAACTAGTAAAATGTTAAACATCAAGCGGTTAGTAGCAGAACAAACCGCGATCGGCACAAAGGTTTAAATAGATCGTGTTTCTTAAACACGAATGCGTTTCTTTGACGAGGAATTTAATATCCTTTTGTTCATTTATGACATTTCTAGAAACAACAAGCCACCGCACGCAGCTGCGTCGGACCACTCTCAGTCAGCTCTGGAATCTTCTAACGCACGTCTAACTAAATCAATTTATGAATGTGGTGTTATGCAAACATACTCGCGAAACTAGTCATGCTTTTTCTTTTGACGCCTAAGCATATATATATGCTATAATGATGATGCGCTAATTTCAACAACATACTTTGTTTTAGATTTTAAATAGGGTTTAACTTTTAATTGTACATATTCTTTATTAAACTCTTCTATTTGTACTTTTCTAATGCAACTTTTTAGTGCTTCATCTATCTCTGTTCGGGTCAGGTAAGTATGACGATTGGCTTGCCTCTTATAAAATGTAAGCTATGACTCTTAGTAGCTTCTGCAACGAAGAAAATCTCTGAAATATATCATCCTCAACAGTAGCGTTGAAATGTGATCTTACTGTTTCTTCTTCTAAATTAACTTCCATAATTTTTTGCTTTCGGTAATTAATGTGTATTTCTTTCAGGAAAACTGGATCAGAAAACCAAAGTCTATTCTCAGCAAGAGCACCTGGCTGTACACCGCGTGAGGCGCAGTCGGCTGGGTTTTCTTTAGATGGCACGTGACACCATTGCGAGGAATCCAACAAGGTTAAGACTTCCGATACCCTATTGGCCACAAAGGTTGTCCACTTACTCGGGTGGCTATTTAACCACGCAAGTACTACGGTTGAGTCCGTCCATGCTCTAATGTTGTTCTTATTAATGCTTAATATTTCAGATGTCTCCGTAAGAAGTCGTGATAACAGCACTGCGCCGCATAGTTCCAATCGTGGAATGCTGACTTGCTTAATGGGTGCTACTCTGGTTTTAGCTGTCAACAACGAGACATAAGAAGCTCCAGTGCTATCAACTACTCTCAAATAAACCACTGCTGCGTATGCCATTTTAGAGGCATCACAGAAGCCATGTAGTTCGCAACCGCCGTCATCTATACTCATCGTGCCTAACCATCGTGGAACTCGGACTGCAGTTAATTGATACAGTTCATTACAATAAGTACACCATTCTTTATTTAACTCCTCAGATATCGGTTCATCCCAAGCTATGCCTGATAACCATAGCTTCTGAATAAATATTTTTGCTAATATTATACTAGGTGCAATCCATCCTAATGGATCATACAACCGTGCTATTTCTGAAATAATTTTTCTTTTTGTTTCAGGTGCAGTCATCATCACCGGGAGGTTCACTGAGTATTGGAAGCGATCTTCACTGCGATTCCAGGTAATTCCTAAAATCTTTGTTATACTTTCTTCTGCTTTTAGTTTTATTTCATTATTGCTTTTGTCCTTATTAACTTCTGTTTTCTCCTTGTACTGTATTTTTCCTTCTATGTCCTGTTTTTTTATGTCCTCTTGATTTTCATGCTTGCATATTTCTAACAATAATTCATGATTATTGCTATTCCATTTCTGTAGTCGGAAACCACCTTTCAATAGTAGCCCTGTCATTTGCTTATATATTTCGATACCCTCGTTAACGTTCACGCACCCTGTCATGAGATCGTCCATATAAAACGACTGTACTACTTGCGAAGCTAGCGGGTAATCTTTGCCCTCGTCATAACTGACCTGACTTAAAACTTTGACTGCTAAGTATGGAGCTGATGCGGTACCAAAAGTGACCGTTAGTAATTCATAATCTTGAATTTCACTTTCAGGATTTTCACGCCATACCAAGCGTTGAAATAATGTGTCCTCATATATCATTCTGAGATTCTAACCTGTCGATACATTTTTATTATATCTGCTACTATTACTATAGGGTGTACTCTCCAACGTAAAACTAAGTGACGTAAGTTTGATTGAAGCTTAGGTCCTACCATTAAAGTGTCATTTAACGATACCCCATAACTATTCTTACTAGAAGCGTTAAATACCACTCGCACCTTAGTAGTAGTTTTGTCTTGCCTTACTACCGCGTGGTGGGGTAAATAAACCGCTTTGTCATGTTTTGTATCGCTTTTATCAACTAGACGCATGTGTCCTAACTGCAAGTATTCGTTGATAACTTCAGTGTAGCTTCTTTTTAGATCTATATCTTTCAATAATCTTTTCTCTAATGATTTGAACTTTTTTACAGCTATTAGCCGCGAGTCACCACCTACGCAACGTGGTTCCTTTCCACGGAACGGCAGTCTCACAACGTACCGACCGTCTAGTGTCCTATTAGTTGTACTAGCGAAAAATTGTTCACATTTTTGTTCTTCTTCTGTTAATAAATGTTTTGTACTATATGTGTGTTCTTGTATCTCCCAAAACCGTTTTAAAATATTGTCCTCGTCTATCTGCCCATGCATGACAGATATGTGAAAATTGTCCCCTTGTGACTGATTTATGTGATCAGTTACTGTACCCGATAAAATCCAACCCAATGTGGTATTTTGGGCAACTATTGAACTATTTGACATTTTCTTTACTCCGTCTTTTAATATTTTACTAAAAACATTAGCTCCTAATAAAATATCAATTTTATTGGGCTTGTCAAACTGTGGATCTGCTAGGCATAAGTTGTTAAGCTCTGTTAGAGGTAAAGATTTTAATTTAGTCTCTGGTAAATATGACGTAATATTTTTCAATACATAAGCTTTAAATTCAATACTAAATTGCTCATCAACCCTTGACTGCAGATGAACATTTACGACATATTTTGAAATTAACGGTTTGCCTCCTCCTAATCCCGTGATTGTTCCATTAACCGAATTCTTCTTCAGACGTAAGAGTTGTACTGTCGCTTCTGTAATAAAGCAAGCCTGAGAACCCTGATCTAGTAACGCTCTTACGACATAATTCCCGTTGTTTTGAGATTCGGCATTAACTAGTGCCGTTGCTAGAAGAACCTTTCCGTTCTCGGGAACTTTATGAGTTGAGACACATGATACGACTGGCGACACAACTGCCGACGAACTAGTAGTCGGTACCTGCTCTTTTGGTCTAGAGTCAGTTGTTTTGTCTTCGAGATGTAAGAGCGTATGATGACGCCTCTTACAAACCCTACAAGTGGTGGGTTTTTTGCACTGATACACGGTGTGATTACCACCCAAGCAATTAAAACATATTGAATTTTTAGCTACAAATTCACGTCGCTGTGAACATTCTTGCTTTGCGAACTTTTTGCAGAAACATAACTTATGCCCTTCGGAACAAAACTCACAGCGCATACCTGAGACATTGGTAGAAAGTAAGACCCTTGATTTCGTATGAGGACTACTAGTGTACTGATATGGAGTATTTTTAGTATCCACGAACTCCAAAGCGCGAAAGCGACCTTCCATAAAACACTTAAATTGATCAATAGTTGGCAGTTCATTCGCATCGTTACTGGATGTATGCAACTCCCATTCAGAGTCTAATTTAAACGATACTATGTGAATGATAATAATATCCCACGTGGTTACGTCTACATTGATATTTTTTAGACCATTTAAGCAATCTAATGTGGTATCTAATAGTACATTGTTCACCGAGAGGAGAAAGTGACCGATTACCGTCGAGGGTGTCGTTTGAAGCCCGAGCCGTAGGCGAGGGCTTTAAAACACCTGAGATCGGGAATCGCAGTTTCTCTCGAGTGATACATTATAGTGCTTTATACTACACCTACAAGGAAAATAAAAAACGAAATCTTTACTAATTGAAATTTATATTGAAATTGTTGCAGTTAGTGAAGCTTAATGTAACACTTTTTCCATTAATGTTTGTTTGAGATGTTTGCGACAATGTAGGAGGAATAACTGGCTGTGCTGTTGGCACTGCGCTCGTAGAAGGCTGTGGTGCCAGAGGGGCAACTGGCTGCTGAGGGGCATTTGGCATCGCCGCGCTCGTTGATGGTTGAGGAGATGAGTCTTGATGCACATTAATCGATCCCGATATTTGGTTATTTATTCGTGTTTTGTTTTCTACGGAATTCTCTATGTAACCTTCTGCAACAGCGGACGATTTCCATCCACCGTGGCGTTTTATTGTGGTTAAATCAGCACCAGTATCGGCAAGAATAGTCGCTGAAGTTCTGCGAAAGCAGTGGCCAGTGTATTCTAGTGGATTGAGTAAATTAAGGTAGGAAGCTATTTCTCTTGGCACAGTACTTATTTTGTTTTTCCCAATTACTTGTTTCGTAATTTTTTTGTTTTTATATTGTAGTAAAAACCGATTGGTTTTGGGGTCACTGGGGCGAATTTCGTTATATTTCTTTATTATCTCATAAAATAAGCCCGATATAACAAATGATCGCTGAATTTTGGTTTTTGTGTTAGGAATATTGACAATTATTCGATTTTCGAGGATTTCGATATCGTCTGTTGTCATATCCACAAGTTCTTGCGAACGACAGGCCCCATTTACTCCTAAAATCAAAATAACCTGTAAACAAAAATATCAAACATGAAAACCTAGTAGATTTCTACTCATAAATAGGTACGTAATAAATCATAAACCAGTGCATTTTGTTCATAAACTTACCTTCATCAACAAATATTTGTCATCTGGAGCATTCTGCAAAAAGGAATAAACATCCTTTGTAGTAAGCACTTTTGATTTCTTACTACGGAATCCCTCCGACTTTCTTTTCAGAAATGCTGTAAGTTTTTTGTATTCTTGAATATTTATGTCGTTTCTTGTCAATATAGTACTTTTCAACATTGAGTATATAGACCATAACGTACTTGGTTTGTATTTTTGCGCTTTTTCACTGAAATACGCTAGCAAAACAGTTTCAGAAAAAGATGCCGCATTTTTTTCACTTTTCCATTGCAAAAAATCGTCATAAGTTTTATTATATTTTTTAATTGATTTCTGTGGTAAAAGGTTATCAATCAGTATTTTTGCTGTTTCCTTCAACTGCGGCGGAGTTAAAAAATCTTCATCATCACTATCACTACTTATCATTTTGATAGTTTTATTTTACTTTTGTACGAAAACTGAATCCTCAAACAACACACAAATTGGAAATGGCGCCAATGGCGTCTGCAATTTTCACATGTTCTTTTTTCAAATTGTTTATCCTGCCGCCGCAGGGTCGCACTGCCAGCCCGACACCATCCAACACACAGCTAGTGGCCAGTGTCTTGAACTTGGAGATAAAAACTCACTGTAAAAACTTTTTGGCTTTTGATATTTAGGTTACCGGCGCATAGTCTTACCCAAAATTAAAAAAGAAAAACCACGTAAGAAATGGATTTTCATACACTTTTCTCTCCCGCTCAGATGCGTTTTCTCCCCGCATATTTGTTCGATATGCAATGACGTACTTTCTACCGTAAATTTGATAAAGTATCAAGGTACTTTCCAAGCAGGTGTAGTATAAAAGCTCTTTTAGCCCTGAAGCAGATTCGACATTCATGCGCCTTTGGCCGAATAATCGTTTTAATATGGAACTAGCTAAATATTTTTTATTGTTATATCGTTTCTCTAATAATTGCCAACATTGAGTATAATTAGATTCAGTGATCGGCGTGTACCGTATCAGCTGTTCTGCTTCTCCAGTTAAATGAGTTTTTAAATAGTGTAATTTTTGAACATTTTGCAAGGAATCATTACTGTGTACTAAAGAAATGAATAGATCACGGAAGGTGGTCCATTCGGCATAATTACCCGAAAAGGTGGGGATACTAATTTTTGGAAGTCTAACTAACAAGTTGGGCTTATCACTGTCATTTTTGCAATGCGATTCGTTTGAATTAAATTGCTTTAAATTAGCATTTAAAGAAGACTTATAAGTAAAATAAACATCTTCCGTGGTCTCGTAAATCTTTTCAGTCACATAGGTAGATTTTTCTAAAGCTTCTGGCCTCGAAATCTCATATAGTTTTGTATTATTTGATCGAAATAATTGCCAATCACTTTCTAAATTTTCTAACCTGGCTTCTAAGTATTCTATAGTAATTCTTTCTTTAGGACTTTTTTAAAAGTTAGTTAAAAAGCCCTTTTTATAGAGTTGTGTAAATCGACCTGTACATTCAAAATGCTCTCCATATTGAATAGTTCAATTCAATAACAAAATAATTTACTATGTGAAATTTCTTAAAATTTTACAAGTGTTTGTAAACTGTACAACTCTAGGGAAAATGGGGCATGGATTCCCCGTTCCCTTGTTTTTTATAAAACTATTCTAAGCCTAACATGCAAATTATTCTAAGTCTTATACTAACATGCACATAATAATAATAAAAGTCCAAAATGTTTTGTAAATAAAGTTAAGTTAGTTAGGAGGGAAAGAATAAAGTTCAAAATCGCTTGCTGCACTTATTTAAGGGTGTGCCGACCAAAAAATCCGAAAAATGCAGTTACGGTTAAGTAGATATAATTGAAAATACTATCGTATTAAATGAACAAAATATATATTTAGGATCATAGGGAACGTGTTTACAATTTGTCAGAACCATAAATTCATAACACGCTATAGTTTTTTCTACAATATCATTTAAAGTTAGGCAAAAATCATGAAAACGAGTGGCGGCGTTTAGTAGATTTCTTATAGTTTATCTAAATTATTGTACCTCTGATTTTGCCTAAACAATCATCAATGGATAAACTACAAATTGCTAGACTACATTTTTGATTCATCAAGTGGTTATTTAAATAATATTTTTTTATTAAGCACCTTAAATTCCCCATACAAAATTAGTATGGCCGCGCGGCATCAAATAAATATGGACGACGACATTTCAAATAAAACATATGACACTAGTCACTTACGGATGGCGCACCCTTAAAATATCTTGCAATAAAGTTGAATTTCGCTTGAAAGTTAATAAAATCAATTTGCTACTTACACTTGACACTTTATGCACAGTTGAACACGTATACACAAAGATACCTCGTACTTTCCTCAACAGTATTGTCTGTCAATACTGTTACTGCTGCTGCTCTCGTCAGAATGGTCCGATAGCTCATCTGTCACCATCAGGCTCCGTAACTGCCACCACCGACCGGCATCGGCAGTAGGCGCGTACTTTATCCGCAGCGATCCACTGCGAGTACGGGCTGTGGTCTACTGACCACTCTTCTCAAAAAATTGCCCTACTCCTAATCCGGCTCTCGAAAGGATCAAATGTTTAGGGGGTTACTTGTACTAAGGGATGTAATATCCCGTAAATGAAAGATGCTCTCAGGTTAGTAACAGTTTATTAATAGATATCACAAGACTATAAATGATTTGAAAACAAACTTCAATAGCGTGATTCAGTAGACAGCGTGGTGGCGCCATCTAGTTTAAAACATAGAAAAAACTAGGTTTGTAATTTGTAGTTGCGTCTTTAACATTTACTTTTAGTGTACACACCTAAAATACTTTTGCTTGCGATTGTTTTAGCTTAAGTTGAATCTCTCAATTCATCTGAAATTGAACACCAGTTCAAAAACATTGTTCTTCTAGCTTGTAATAAAACATGGGCGGGGTGAGCCTGGTGACCCGTTTAACAGGGGGATCTAATCCTACCTAGCTCGGGCACCAGTTCTCTCCAACTTTATTTTTGTAGATATAAGATATAACTACACAGATTAAACAATGTAACAAACAATTGGAGAGAAAAATAAATGTTTTTATTATTATTATTTTACTCTTTATTTATTTTCTTTCCTAAAACTAGATTTTTACAATATTTTAATATAAAAACAATAAAACATTATATTATTATTATTATTTTGTTTCAGTAATAACAGTGTGGAGGGAGACGCGGGCTTAGGCGGTGCACCGATAGGTACACCATGCCAATAGTGGCTGCCTGCAGTACGCTGATGAATCAAGCTAAGCTGCGAGTTAGTTTTATTTATATCGCGATTTAATCGATGTCTGCTTAAATAATATATCTAGAACCAGCGATCTTAGGCTTTCTAAACGATACTGAATGCCTTTACAAGAGGAAGTGTGTGGCAATGTTTTAAATTTAGTACCTACTTAAAGAAGTCGTTTTTGTCCCCTATTTTCTTGGTGAGATTAATTTAAAAAAAAAATTTAAATTGTTAATTAATATATTTATTTATTAGTTTTAGTTTATAACCTTTTTTTTTATTGGTTGCAACCCAATTTTTGAAGGCTGTATACACCTGTAAAGGCATGTCATTAAAAATAGTCCCTAAGTACTTACCTTTATTACTGTGTAGAATGATATTGTCGATGGTGTATCTTATCAAATAAATAAATAAATATCAATGTTATTTGCGTAAACACTTGGCAAATCATTACTTATTCTTCATTGCAAAATAGTTATAGGTACCTGAAATAAAATCTGTTTGTCTGTTTTGCAACATAAAGATCAGATGTTGTTTAAAATATTGCACTCAATAATCGATTCCCCTAAATTGCTTTCTTTAATTCAAATAAATACTTTGTATCGAACCCGGGCGCCTAAGACTTTTGTACTAAATGTCTATAAAAATAATACATCATATTACAATCCCATTGTCAGAATGTGCCGTCTATACAATGAACTGGTTGCACTTAATAACAACATCGACATATTTTCCATGAAATTACATAAATTAAAAAAAAATGTCCGGGAAATTCTCGGCTCGGCATCTCCCACTTAATAAAAAAAACTTCATAAAGTTTATTTTCGTTAAATTGTAAAGTCAACATTAACCTAGACTAAGTTGTCAATTTGTTAAATTTTTATTTTTTTATATACTTTTTTTCACCATTACTATGTATTGTATTGATTTAGTTTTTAATTGGATATAGTTGTAGATTAGGCAAACTTTAACATGGACGCTTATTATTAATCGTGTTGTGTACACATGTTTTAGATAGGAATTTAGCTCTTATACAATTTATCATGCATTATTGTTATTTTTTAATTACTATCTGTTTTGTGTACCTACAAATAAATAAATAGATGTAATGACTTAATAGATAAGGTATTGAAACAAGCTAATTTACTTATTAAGTAAACTGCATAGAATTTTGGCTAGAAACTAGATTATCATTATGATGATGTCACACGAAATAAAAGGTACTTTTTACCCGCGGTAGGAAATATACCAAATAGGGAGTTAGTGAAAGCGAGTGGGTCGCTGCTTCAGGCGAAACGAAAAAAAGGTTATAATTCGTCGAGATTGAGTTAATTTATTACAATTCTGAATACTAGATCTCTAAATGTGATTTTTACTGTGTTATTAAAAATATTATGGAGCGTCGCCATAGAAGTGGTGATAGTATGCAGACTGATAATTATGACCGGTAGTTATGACTAATAGTTTCTAGTATGGTGCTAAGTTAAAAAGTTTAAAACATAAAACAATTGTTTAATTTTTAATAAATACTTTTGGTTTCGGTCGTGGCTGATTTTGATTGCAATTAGCGTATTTTTGGATGTAGACCTTCAATAAATAAATGTCTTAAGTGTCATCATTTGGTTTTTATTTTTTCACTTATATTTTTTAAAATTAAACCTATATCGTAGGTTGACGCTAATCATGTCTTATTGTGTAATTTACCTTGGTTCATTGTGGACTATCTATAGTACACAGTGAGTCAATTCCCATTTTATTAAAGATATCTTTTATCAAAGAATTTAGACGACGGTTCAAAAATTTTTGGATGCCTAAACAATCTTTATTAAATTTTATGTATGAAAACACACATCATTTCAACACAAAATAGAAAGAAATTACAGGTCTATGAAATTTGGGTGGCTCTTTGGTGGGCAGGTTACCCTATGTATGTATGTGTGTGTGAAATTTAAAGGAAACAATAGTATATATCCGATAAGGTCTAATGTATAATAGTATATATCCGATAAGGTCTAATGTATAATAGGAATAGTAATGAATGTACCTGGAACGTTTTTCTCACTTCTTTGCGTTCTACTTGAAATGTTTATTATCTTATGTTATCGTGTACGCTGCAATACTTTTTATTTGATAGAAAGCGTGGATCCCACTGCTGGATATTGTGTAGCGTGGGGTGTTTCCCATACTCACACGGTCAGGCGAGTGTGGGACCAACGACCGGCACTCTAGATAAACAAACGCTTGTTTGCGGAAACGATTTTTACGTTTAAAAGACATCGTTATGTGTGAAGTGGAATCAATAATATCGCTTCTGACTTCGTCACATGAAAATAATTTGGATTCAAAATTCAAAATTAAAAATTAGAATTTTTTATTCAGTTTATGCTACAAATAGCTCTTATGAACGTCATTTTATGCCATCGGTTCGTAAGTCTATCTACTCTGGGCGGGAGATCTTGTACTGAGAAGAACCGGCAAGAAACTCAGCAAGTGTCCAGCTCTTTTCTCCCTTACAGCGTCATAAATATTGGAAAATGCCCTATCATAAAAGGACACTTTCCATCACAAATAAAAACACAAAATGTAAAGGAACAACATGTAAAAAAACACAAAAAAATAAAAAATAACTAAATAAAATATTTAAGTCTGCAAAAACATAATTTACCAGTTTAATTTTTTACAATGTCATACAGTACTAGTAAAAGTCAAAACCTGTCTAAGAAAAAAACAAAGTTAAAACTATAGTTAATAATAATAAAAATAAAACTAATTGTAATGTTCAACGCAACGCTATTATGTTATCTGCAGGACACTGTTTATAAAGGTATCATATCAGTATATTTTTTTATTATAAAAAGTAGTATTATGTATACGTTTTTTATTATAGCCAGGCTGTTTTATCATCTACATATTCTTTGACTGAATAGTAACGTTTTTTAAGTAAAGAAGACCTTACATGTTTTTTAAACTTATCTAAAGGTAAATCTAGTACAGTATGTGGTAGTTTATTGTAATAGCCCCTTGCCCCAAGAAAAAACCAAGCACCTTCTGTAACCTGAACAGAGTGGCATTACAAGTTTTGCCTTACTTCTAGTATTAAAATTGTGTGTGGATAACATGCAATTTATGAAAAGTTTTGAAAGTGTACACGGATTGGTTATCAAAACATTTAATGTTTTTATTGAGCTGAAAAGCAATTGAGCGAGTCATATCAATAAGAAAATATTGCGCTACAGCACCAATGTACCGAAAGCCAGCCGCAGAGAAAATAAACCGTTTAGTTGGAGACTAGCTACTGGAACCATCTAGAATGCAGCGCCGGTGTCCTATGCCAATGCTCTGATCCTTTTTTTAAAACTAAGTAAAGGCCTTCGGGCGTATACCAATGCTAGAAGCGACTCCGGGGCCCGGGCTATGTGGGAACCTCTTTCTCTTCCCTCGTCCAGCTACTAAAAGCTCGACGAGGGGAGGGGACGAGGGGAGGGGACGAGGGGAGGGGACGAGGGGAGGGGACGAGGGGAGGGGACGAGGGGAGGGGACGAGGGGAGGGGACGAGGGGAGGGGACGAGGGGAGGGGACGAGGGGAGGGGACGAGGGGAGGGGGGAGACACACCAAAAAACCTTTTTATTTATTTTATTTCCTATTTAAAAGTACTTTTTATTCTTTCTACTTTTCCTGATCTTCAGACAAAATTCTTCATGATTTTCACACAAGTACCTACAATAACCGAGTTGGATACTTTATATTATCGATTTGCACTCTAAGGGGTGAATTTGATTTGCACCTTAATCATTTTGACGCAGGAGTCAATGACCTATCACCATCATCACGACTTTGGCCAACACGGAAGTGCGACAGCTCAGTGTTTATTCTTCTTTTATCTTTTTGTAAAGTTACGTAATACCACAGTAAAGTAAAAATTACTTACATTTAATTGAAAAAATTTACCTACCTAAGTTCTTTCTCAAGTCATCTCAAGTCTACCTTGGAACTGGTACCTACGATTTATTTTCACAAAGAAATCTTTAGTTTGACAACGTGCGTATAGAGCTTCTAGATAAATTTAAATTATATAATATTATTTAATTTTCTGTACCCGGTAACTAAGTTTTTAAGTACCTTTTTTACTCCACTAATATCCTCATCATAATATACATGTCTGCGCAGATGTAACCGTGTCTGCAATTAATAGATTGATCACTTTTATAAAAAAAAATATGGTTCTTATGTATAAGTAGGTTAATAATTCTGCTCAACATGATGTCAAGAGGAAGCGAAGTCCGGAATCCAAAAGCGAAGACACCCAGTGGAACAGGATTGCCTTTCAGAAGCAACTCCTTGCGACGCAAGTTGCTTCTTCTCACCTCGTACATATCTCGGACTCGCATTGATTTTGTAAATTATCATTTCGAAACACGTCCATTCAGTGTGTTGTTCGCGTAAACTTTAGAAGACAATGTTGATCACATTACACAAAGCGTGCAATTTATATTGAACGCAGCATTTTCAGTAGATTGGCAATAGCAAAGCGTACTGTCACAATAACAACAATGTCGCCGCCTAATGGTCCATTTCACGCTCCAGTAGCGGCGCAGACGCTGCACTTTTTGTGCTTTAACCCAAGGACGGAGAGTTCAAAGTCCTTTTCGCGCCACGCTGAAATCTGCGCTAGGGTTATAGATATAATACCCAGGTACAGGTACTCAATAATTTAGAGGTCAATGATCCTCGATCTCTATGTCGACTACCTTTATACAAAACGTAGTAGATTGATCTGGCTTATTTAATGTATCTATCTATTTATCAAAATCGTATTTCACGAAACGATGGCTAAACATTAGTAGATATTGAGATACTGAGCTTCTCACTGGTCAAGGTCAAGTATCTTCTAGAGCTAGAGATTTATAAAGTCAACAAGCAGGACGAATGACGATGACGAATGACGAATCAATGTGTTCTACACTGGAGTAATAAAAAGGCCCGCGCGGGCGAAACCGCGCAGCCAACCTGCCGCCTCTAGTCGAATATTGATGTGCAGCAGAGCGTATATACCCGAACAGGTGTGTGTTACACTTACGAATCAATTAAGCGACATTTTGTATGGATCCTTAACCAACTATAAGAGAACTGATTAGTAAGTAACGACGTTACTGCTGCCGCCGCAGCAGCGCGGTGGGAGGACTTTGCCCACAGTAGGACTGGATGGCGAACAACCTGGTAATTATTACTACTACGAAGCAGCAACTGGCTGCAGCGAGGGAGGTGGCTGGCAGGGCCGGCGTGTACCTGCTATGGCGTCGGCCAGGCCGCGGCGCAGAGAGTACTGCGGCAGCCACGCGAGGATGGGCACGCGCCGCAGCAGCATCTTCTTGGAGCAGCACGCGCGCGCGCGCCGCCGCGCCGCCCGCCGCCACCCCTCGTTCTCCGAGCTCGCCGCCTCTGCTTTTTCAGGGAAGCCGTTTGGGTATCCATTTGTGTCTGTTAAAGAAAATGCATGGAATTATTATTAGTTTATAGAGAATATTATAATATTTTGAAACAAATTTTGTGTCAAAAGTTTAATATAAATGATCAGTGTATCCGCTAACTTTTAATTTAATGTCTCACAACTGGGCTCTGGTAGCCGCACACGGACATGAGCACATGGTGAGAAGAGCCATAACAGATGTGGTATAGCACCAGCTGGAATACGGCATTCCGCGACGGAACGGAACTAGCACGCCCCCAAAAAGGTTAGGAGAGTCAAAACATGTGGTTTGCCTTCGTGACAATGCAACCAATTACTGAAAACTGTACTTTAATTAATGTATTAAAAGATTTGTTAATCGGCGGTCGGCCTTGTCTGGCACATGAGGTCGCGCGCCGCCGCACGCGCCGCGAAAGCCTTATGTAACGGCCTGCGACCCGCGGATAATGTGACTGAACGAATAAAACGAATTACACCTAAAAATATTACATTTACGCTGCACTACACTTGCGTCATGTTGTTATAGGTTTTTATGGGTTTTTGAGCCTACGCCGCCTTTCAAATCAAGTGGTTTGCTGACCTTTTTCTTAATTGATATTATGATCATCATATCGATTTGCTGGAACTATGTATATTCGTCGTTTTTTAACTAAGTTAATTGGACAACATTTGGACCAGCTCCGACACCGGGTACGTGAGACTCTCCTCCCTCCCCCGTTCAGCTACAAAAAGCTCGATGGAGATGGAGTAGACCAACCTAACAAAACCCACAACCATCCCTTTTCTGCCATGGGAATGACTCGGGCGAACATAGGTTGTTGTAACGAAACAACTTTTACGGATCTACTCGCGTTTATTAATTTAATTTAATTCAATCATGAAGTTTCGAACCCTTTGCTAGGTACGTGGTCACAGTCTTTCTGTGTAGATTACGCGAACACTGCTCATTTCAATGTGTATTGTTCGCGTTTTAGAAAACAATATTAGATTTCTACGACGAACTTCTAAGACGTCATTCAATCTCGTTTCTAAAACACGGAATAAAGCTTGCTGCCTGCTTAAAATGTATGCTGTCTCATTGACACAGCATACATTTTAAGGACTTTAGGACCTCAGGACTTTACAAACGATAGTGAGACAGTCTCACTATTGTTTGTAAAGTCCTGAGGAGACAAATAACAGAGTTATTTCTTTTCGCTGTAAAACAAAATAGGTGTAGCTGTGGAGATCTGACTCGCACGTGTGAGTATACATACCTCGCTGGTCCTTCGAGCACGATCAAGCATAACCATGCCTACAAACACTTATTAAATGCCTAATAAACACAAAGACTAGAATAAATAAACAAATCGACAGGAAAACTAATAAGTATATGAATGGGAAGTCGCTTAGACAGCGAAACGTAAGTGGATTCTATTAAAGTTTATTTTCTCTCACTAACTGATAAGTATTACATATAGACGGGCATCATTAATATAACAATTACTAATATAATAAGACGAGAAGTGTGTACATAAAAACATCTAAAAATACTATTGATACGAAGTCCATATAATGATTTACAGGAATATTTTTCTATCTGTCTGTTTGTCTACATTTTTATTTAGCATGTTAGGTTAAGCTAGCTTAAATCTTTTGGCCGACTTAAACAAACCCTGACAATGTGTATTGTGGTTCGCGTATAGTGTACTTACCTCGGAGAAACGGGCACAGGCGACCGCGGGGCGACTTTCTAGTTTAAACGTTGTCGATTAATTTGAATACTCATTGATTACTAAACTAGTGGAAGTTTTCCTAACTCACGGAGATCAGATTTCACTTTAAATGTATTTTCTATTGTTCTATTATTATATTTTCTATTCTAATTGAGACTGTTTACGACAGACGCATCTCCGATTTGGTCAACAACAAAAAAGGATGTGGAAGTTCCACAAAAAACAATCAACCAGCTATTTAGCACAGATAGCTGTAGAATATTGTTTATGGAAGAGTTGGCAAATGACTCCCCTATCCCTGATGTTTACCAGTAGCAGAGTCCAGCTGCAAAGACAGCTATTGGAGCAAGATTGTGGCTCATTGGCCGTCCTCACTCTGTCGACCCGCAATTGCTTATGCGCAACTCGTTTAATGTATGACACCTACATTTAACGAGGTGTATGGAAGCAACTTCAACACGTCGGTTAACCCAACCATTTACCTACATGAACCAATCATACAAAATAATAATAATAATAATAATTTCATTATAGTTTTAGTTACTTAAGTTTCTTATCAAATTATTTGTAAAATCTGTCTGTTAATAAAAAAAATTCTATAAAAGGCGTACATTATCATCATCAAATTTTGACGACCTCCTTGGTCGAGTGGTTTGTACACCGGTTTTCATGGTGTCGCCATCTCTGAGGTCCCGGGTTCGATCCCCGGTCGGGTCAATTTAGAAATTATTGTTTTTCTAAATTGTCTTGGGTCTGGGTGTTTTCTATGTACAATAAGTATGTATTTAAGTATTTTAAGTATGTTTATCCGTTGTCTAGTAACCATATAACGAGTTTCATAACGAAGCTTCTCTTGGGCTAATAATTGGTGTGAGTGTAGGAAAATTTATTTATTTATTTATTTAATCTTCAAACTTATTCTCTTGACGACACGATGCTGCGGCAGGTCAAGGTCTAGGTTAGCGTTTATAGCCAACATTATTATTGCCGGTAAATTATATTTACCTTTATGACTATTTGTATTTGCCATTTTTGTTATTTTTTTTATTAACAAAACATTACATAGGATCTTCAAAGAGAAACAGTAGTTTTTCAGTGTACCCTGAATCGTCAATATAACACATATTTAACATAGTTAACATATGACTATGTAGTCAGTCACATAAACATTGTCTTTTTCTAACTGGCAAGTTTTGACCCGTCCTATTATTAAAACGTATTAGACTTACTTATACGCGTAGTCCAACACTTTAAAATGAAGACAGATAGAAAATACTTTACTACTACTTATTACTTACTACTTTGATAGTAAGTAGGTATCTAATCCTATTTTTGTTTCTAATACTGTTATTAATCTGTTATTGTTTCACATATCTAATAGTACTGTGTGTACGTACTTAGTATAGGAGTAAGGTTGTTGTAGTATTTACTTGGCAACGACTTCAAAAATATAAAATACTTATTTAATCATTTCTGATTATCTAAATCAAAATACGAATTACTTTGTGCTAAGTAAATTATTTTTAACTTATTTTAGTTTCCATTTTAAAGTCGGTTTTTTTTGTTAAAAATGATTTTATTTTACGATTTTTAGTGATGGGTTGGACCTAACAAGGATGCTACTCGGATGAGGAAGCGACGGCTACTCGGGACAGAAAATGATAGACGAAAACGCTTAATAAAATTAAAATCAAAAAATAATAAATGAAACGCCAGAGCAGCGCGAATCGTTGAGGAATTCCCTCGACTGTCTATGGTCTCCATCATCAGACCTGTACTGACACTTATAACACATATGGGTGCAAAGTTCTCATCAATAGAAATGAATTAAGTCCAAACCCAAGGTGTCTACTGTAAAACGTTGAGGACTTCCCTTGACTGTTCTTCGTCTTCATCATCAGACCCCTAATGACACAACCCATCTAGGTGTAAAGTTCTCATCAATACAAATTAATCAAGCCCAAACACCAGGTAATTGCTGTAAATCGTTGAGGAGTTCCCTCGACTGTCTTCTGACTCCATCATCAATCGACTCCAGACCTTCATTAAATAGTAGTGCTTTAAAATACTTAATGAAAAAAATTAACAAACGCACTAGTCGCCACTACGATTTTCGAAGGTTCTCCTCGTTCCTCTGGGGCCATCATCAGATCCTTGTTTTCTTATCATGGTACCTCCCTTGGGATATTTCATTTCCAACAAAAAAAAGAATCATCAAAATCGGTTCATAAACGACGAAGTTATCCGCAAAAACACATAAAAAAATAAATATAATACTGTCGAATTCAGAAACCTTTTCCTTTTTTGAAGTCGGTTAAAAAAGTGAGCTTAACTGAGCCCAGATTTTGTTTTTTAAAACGTCTTCAATCAAATTCACAGTGGCTTGATTTTGACATTTTCCCATTGTACAATCACAGATTACCTAATAGTTACTACGTACAATGTCGAAAACAGGCGACCGAGAAGAAGAAGGCAAATCAAATGACTCTCAGCGCAGCGTGTATTTGAACGTTTTCTGACTGCAAGCCTCCTTAGTCAGCGAGCCAGTGTCAGTTACACGGCGATTAAGATAAGCTATCCATAACTACTGATATTTGACACGTCCGGATGCATTACCGCAGCGCGGGCGCGGGCCGCGCTTGCGCTATGACTGCGTGCGTAGTGTAGTACTTCTTATTAGACTGTAGTTTTATTATAACTCTATAAACGTCCAACTAGTTTTTTAAATTACCAAAGTGTTCTGTATACTAGTATTCTTATGCACTAGTGCCTTTTAATAAATAATAATATTTATCAGTTTAACCTAGAAATAATAAATATTTATAAAATTTATAAAATACAGTGAAAAAATTTAAACGCCTACCTCCGACTACGAAATAATAGTTTAAATTATTAATTACAAATAATTATTATTAATGTATGGGTCATTTGACTGAAATCGACAATAAATCACCGGTCATCTATCGTGACCGGTCAGATTCAGTCCTTTTACTTTTCTATTCAACTGTTGGGCCTTACATACATTTTCATTTTAGTACAATAAGGCTATAAGATTGTATTGTCTTTTTATATAAATAAATAAATAAATGTTGATGGGATTAACTATTCTTGAGATTACAACCGTTACCAACGGCTCATACCTTTTGAATCTCTACAGATTAATGTTTGGTCAATCCGGTAGCCGGTATTGCGACAGTTGCTTAAGACAGCTGCTGCGCCATCGCGCCACTCTGTACTATGCACTAAAAAGCGTAATCATTATATTTTTTTTACAAAAAAGTTCCCCATGCGTCGATGGTGCTAAGTACTTACTGTGAGAGGGAAACCTTAGCAGGTCCCAATAAGATAAGAAATTATAATAAAAATAATTAATATAATAATAATTATTATAATTAATTAATTAATTATTTATTATTTTATAATTATTATTATTATAATCAATTTGTGTAAATTAAAACCGGTCGTTGTGGAGATCCTTAGGGGAAGCCTTTGTCCAGCAGAGGACGTCTATTGGCTGAGATGATGATGATGATGATGATGAAAAGAAAAAATTAAAGGGCGATCAGCAAAACAAACGGCTGGGCAAATCTTCCATGATTGGAATCAAGTCAAAGTACAAATAATGGGTAGTGGCTTAATCACCACGCTTGCCAAATGCGGATTAGCGATCACAAACTTGGGCTATACATCGAAAAGTCGAACACACTGTCCGACTTGGGTATGAACCTGGGTCTTTCAGGTACGGGGCCCCGAGTGCATTGCCACTCGGTCACCGAGGCAGCATAAGACGTGTAACACTCAACTGACGATTTAATGCAGGTATAGTTGTTCAATTTGCGTACTAGACATTCTTTTTCGCAGGAGTCAGCTAAAGCACCCAGAATATTTGTAGAGCATCATGGAAACTTATTAAGGACGAAACTGATACGGATATTCCACAATCTTTTGTTTCTGGCATAAAACATGACAATAACGACATTCATAATGGAAGGGAAATAGCGGAAGCATTTAATAAGTACTACACAAACCTATCTGGTAATGAGTACGTTTATGACAGCGATAAAAGGCAAAGGTACTGTCCTCAATCGCTCCTATATTGAATTCGTTGTTCCTTGAACCGGTAACGTTCGCAGAGATTATAAATATTATTCATGCCTTAAAAATTCTAATTCTTGTGGCTACGACAGAGTAGCGACAAGGTAATGAAGTTCTGTAAGTATAAGTTAGCACAAGTCTTTACATTTTTGATAAACTTATCATTCGAGAACGGCTGGTTCCCTAATGCTCTCAAATACTTAATAGTAAAACCCATATACAAAAAGAATGATAAAACTAACGTCGAGAACTATCGCCCAGCTACATTAATATCCGTTATGTCCAAGATATTTGAAAAGCCATGCAAAAAAGATTGCTTAAATTTTTAAAGAGTTTCAATATATTAACTTCGGAACAATATGGCTTTCAGCAGGGAAAGTCGACTTCCCTAGCGTGTTTTATTATTATTCATAAAGTAATTTTGGGCCTAGACAGAAAACAACGAACTACTGTGAAGTTTTTTGATATGTCCAAAGCGTTTGACTTCGTTGTGCAAGATGTATTACTAGACAAACTAGAGAGATATGGAATTCGGGGAAGTTGTCGCTCTTGGATAAAATCATATCTAAGCAATAGACGTCAATGCGTGGATGTGAATGGTAAAGGAGGCGATAACGTAGCTGTATCAGATCGTTCAAGTTTTTTAAATAATAATTTCGGGGTACCGCAAGGCAGCGTACTTGGCCCTGTACTGTTTCTATTATATACATAAACGATTTGCCAAAAGTGACAAAAACCAATGTATAATGTTTGCTGATGACATTTCTATTATTATTAAATCTAATTATTCTGATGCCTTAGAGAAATATGAACATGACATAAACGAAACAATTAATAATATTATCCAATATCTTAATACAAATAATCTAAATGTTAAACTAAGTAAAACTAATTTTGTAAATTTTAATGTAAAGGGACGTGTAGTGAATGATTTGAATGTACATTATGGCGATAAAACCATTAAAAAGGCGGACAATGTAACATTCTTGGGAATAGAACTAAGCGAAAGCCTAAACTTTGCTACCCATGTTCAAAAGGTTTGTAGCAAGTCAACAGGTTTGTATATGTCTTAAGACGATTAACGAAGAAAACGTCTCTTAAAGTGACGTTGTCTGCTTACTATGGTTATGTCGCATCAAATATTTCTTACGGGCTTATCTTGTGGGGCAATGGCACAAATGTAAATAAAATATTTATTGCCCAAAAAAAATGCATAAGAGCCATATGTAACAAAGGTCCATTTGACTCATGCAGGCCACTATTTGTAAAATTGGGCATACTAACCATTCCAAGTATGTACATATTAGATATATACAAGTTTGTCAAACAGCACCCAGAATTGTTTTTACGAGCCAAGGATGTATTTCCTCGAAACACAAGAGACAGTGACAGACTCGTCTTAGATTTCCACCCAAATACTGCTCTTTATCAAAAAAGTTGTTACTATAAGTGCATAAAAGTATATAACAGAATCCCAAATCAATTTAAACAGGGACCTATAAGTTTAATGACAAGAAAGCTACGTATATGGTTGTTAGAAAAATGTTATTATAGCATAAATGAGTTCTTTAATTATTAATTATCAATAATTTTTTGCATGTTAATGTTTATTAATTGAATAGCGATTCTAATACCATTTCTCATTTGACATCCTGTATGTACCAGTTCTTTGCAAATAAAAATACTTTGACTTTGACTTTGAGTTATATAATATATGACTAATCATTCTATTTGTTGTTTTTATATTACTCGTACAATTTCTCATTATCATTTGAAGAAACTCTCACCCAGCTGTGTGGTCATCCGACAGCCATTAGTGTTAACAAGCGTCGCTTATGGAAATGAGAGAAAACACGTGCACGCGCACGGGCAGTTTCCAGAGCGTCCGGCGCGGACCTCGAGGAATCGGGGTCGCATTTATATAACTCATTATTGCACACATTTAAGTAGATACTGGTTGGTTACAAATCACACATACAAAGAGGAGCATATATATATAAAAAAAGCTTTTTTAACCCCTTCGTTACTTTAAAGACACACAAAACTACTTTAACTTATTAAAGTTTAATTGAAAATTCAAACCTTGGGGAGATCATTGCAGGAGATGACCTCCTGTCTTGACACGCGTTAACTACAAGTTGTTTGTTTTATGTTAATATCCTTCTATGGGTAAGCACTGGGTTTTCATGTCCACTGATGTTAAGTGACGTTAAGGTCGAACGTGGAAGCGCCCTTCAACCGGTATTCCTAATTTCTGAGTATAATAACAATGCTACTATTCTTAGTATGTATGTAATGTATGTAATGTTATGGCAACACATTTAGATAAGAAGGTGTGAAGGCTACAAAAATCACATAACTCGCCACTTTTTAACCGACTTCAAAAAAGGAGGAGGTTTCTCAATTCGACTCGTATACATATATTTTTTTATGTGTGTTCGCGGATAACTTCGTCGTTTATGAACCGATTTAGAAAATTATTTTTTTGTTGGAAATGAGATATCCCAAGGGTGATAAGGATCTCAACCATGATAAAGAAACCAGGCTCTGATGATGACATTCCAGAAAAATAATTTAAAAAAAAACAATTAAAAAGGACTTCAAAGAACAGGAAACTTAAAAAAGTAAAAACAGCTCTAAAAAGCAAGAAATAATATTGAAATCATATTATTAATTACCTACTTAGATACGCATATCAGTTTTAAAATGTCTACTGAAGTCGGGTGGGGCTTTTACAATAAAAAAGTGGAGATAATGGAAGAACTATAAAAGTTTAAATTCAAAATTCAAAATTCAAAATTCAATTCAAAATTCAAAATCATTTATTCAGTTTAGGCTACAAATAGCTCTTATGAACGTCATTATGCCATCGGTTCGTAAGTCTACTCTGGGCGGGAGATCTTGTACTGAGAAGAACCGGCAAGAAACTCAGCAAGTGTCCAGCTCTTTTCTCCCTTACAGCGTCAAAAATATTGGAAAATGCCCTATCATAAAAAGACACTTTCCATCACAAATAAAAACACAAAATATAAAGGACAATCACACATAAAAAAAAAAAACAAAAGAGAAGATATAATAATATCTACATTTGCAAAACATCAGTTACCAGTTAAAATTTTCACAATGTCATACAGCACTAATAAAGGTCAAAAATTGTCTAAGAAAAAAACAAAAAAGAAAACAAAATTAAACTATAGTTAATAATAATAAAAATAATAGTATGCAAGAGCAGACCAGCCTCCACAGGCGGCACCCGTTCACGAGTATGACATATGAATCAGCCATCGCTTCACTCAACCATGTCTTAGGGAATGTAACGACCCGACGCACACGCCACCACCGCAGAGACACTAAAGAGAGCATGACACACTCAAGATACTCAAGATACTAAATGAAACAAAATTGTCCCCCAGCCGACCACCAACCACCCGACTTTAATAGACTTCCTTTAAAACTGATATGCGTAGGTGTCTAGGTAATTAATAATATGATTTCAGAGCAGTTTTTACTTTTTTAAGTTTCCTGTGTTTTGAAGTCGGTTATTTTTTCTTTTATGGAAACGATAATTGCACACTCGGGCCTGGATCATGTCTGTAACGTATGCTTGAGCTGAGTAAAATGTGACGTCCATAGCTGGCCACCGTTTTTGTGGTGGAAAAAACAGCGGGAGTGTCGAGGAAGCTGCAGTCGGTTGGCTGCCTTGACCGCGCGATCAGTTAGCTAAAAACTTAATTAGCCTTTCCAACGGAGCTCAGGAAATTGAAATTGCAGCAAAAACTCCATTTGCATTTGACAGGTTTTAATAGATATTGTGTGAATAGCAAAAAAAAATAGATTTTAATCGAAGTTAGGTATGTAATTACGTTAGACATAGACGTGGACGATAATAACAATGCCGTGTAAGTGTAGTTGTTGAGAAGCGGCCATTATGGCTCATATCCGTTTAGCAACAACACTAACAGCATCTGTGCTGTTAAGTAATAGCTAATAGCTTAATATTTAGACTTTGAAAAACCACTCTACCGGCAATGACGATTGTCTTAAGGATTTATTAGATACAATTGTATGTCTTTAATTTTTAAAAAGCTAATAGCAGATTTCTGAACATTACCTACCTACTATATATTATCGTAGGTATCGCTTTACCTTTTTAGACAAATTTGAGACAAGACATTTTACCCTATTTAATTTTTCGTAGATAATTAGATTATCAAAAGATGTAGTTATGATATGTATCAATGCTTTTTACATAACATGTATTATATACTAAGGGAGAGTAAATAAAATTTCTACTAACTTTCTCAGAATTAGTTACTTAGTAGAAACTCTTAGTAATTAGTACCTACTCTTACTCAGGGCGAATAAGTTGTCAACAGAAAACTCCTAAAAGCCTGCGTGAATAGGTGAAAGTGTGTAATGAACAGATCCAGTGCAAAGCCATAGCGAATCAATGAACTTTTTGTGCGTGTTTTTTCGGAGCGAATTACTATTCCGTGGAATTGGTATATTTAATTACAACATTGTTTATTTTGTGGTTTTTTTGTACGATTATCCAGTTCTGTGCGTGACGGGTTAATCTAACACTTTTTGAGAGCGTCACTTTCAATACGCTGGAGTTATCGGTACGCGACAAACATGTTCTGTTGACCAAGCACCAGAGCCCCGATGCTGTGTTTTCAAAACGTTTGTTAGTGATGATTTTGACATCAGTCTGGAGAATATAAAAGAATCAGGCCACCGTTAAGGCAGGATGTGGTTGTTTTAAATACCAGACTTAGGGAGTAACTATGATGTTGAAAACATGTTTTTTTTAACACAAAATGCTTTGGTATCCGGCGCACCATACATTATACTTATTCAAAGTGTATGTTTGGTAGATCAAAAACATTAACGGTTGAGTTATGGGTATTACTCGTAGCACAGTCGATCTTATACATGTTACGGAGTAAATACTCCTTTTCAAATAGGTAGGTACTATAAGTTACGACCAGTCTGGAGCCGTTACAGCTACGTAGGGACATTGCTTCCCTTAGTGCTTTCTACCGCCTTTACCACGGTGAATCTCTGAGGAGCTCTTTGACCTCATCCCTCCCTCTCCATTCCTTTCCAGATCGACGCGTGCAGGTCTGAGAAGCCACCCTCATACCGTGCTGACCATCAAGACACGTACCAAAAAGTTTGGACAATCGTTCCTTTGCCGAACTGCCCGTATGTGGAATGCGCTTCCCGCACACGTGTTTCCCTCCTCTTTCTCTCCCGGGTTATTTAAGTGGGGCGTGAAAAAGTATTTATGCAGGCCGCCATAGTGTGAGCGTTCAGCATAGCGTGGTAGCGCTTTCACTTCTTGGGCTTCCCTGGCTGCTTTTGTTCAGGTAGGGTGAGGCCATTTTGACGTGCCACAATAGAAATAAAAAATAAAAAAATATTTTCTTTTTTAGATTGTCAGTGTAAAAGAGCACAGACAACGCTGCGAATCGTTCAATTGCCTACTATGATGTAATAAGGGACACGAGCAGACAAAAACGAGTTAGAAATAAAAATAACTTCATTATAATGTTAATAACTCAAAATTACAAGCTGTAGTGATTCGTGTAATTATCAAACTAACATTTATCTATTCTAAAATGGCATCGCGTGATTTCTTATTTTCAGCTTTGTAATAAGACATTTTCATTCGCGTTTATGTAAATCATCAAATTGCATGGTTTGCTATTACAGGAAATGGTTAGATAGTTAGATTGGTTAAATAACATAGCCTGTGGGTGCAGTGGAGCGGCACAGACGGACTGTACCATAGTTGATATGACGTGCGCGGCGTACGGTGAGGAAAAGAAATATACATATTAATTTTGACAGTTTATCTTTATAACTACATACAATTTAGTCTTTAATGTAGGTAAGTTTGTTACTTAATAGAGATCAGTGGAATGAAATAAGCAATTTCACAATTTGATAATAATCGCAAAAACGTACATTTCGTCTAAGTATTCCATATTTTTTTTGTTTTCAGTTTTCTATTTTGAAATGAAGTTTACACGACGTAAACAGAACACGGAATATTTACTCCTCGTTTATTAGTAAGACGCGGTAAGGCACTTGGAGTTTATTGAAATAAGCCCTAAACATGATATATCCCAGACCACCTTTAGAAGCACAAGAACAAAGTTAAATGATGTAAGTAATGAGTCAACAGTGCATCGGCACCGCGAAAACACCTTTATTTGTCCGTCTCCTTTCTTGAGATCGCTGTCAAGTGTTTTTTTTGTGTACAATAGAGTATTAATGTAATCTTACGAAGGCAAATGTAACGGACTTATCAAATTAACCGTTAAAATGAATAAAATTAAAGTAACCATGCAGTGCCTGCCATATCTAATTGATTTTAAAAACAAAATGAGAAACACCTGTGGAATGTGTTACTCACGTAGGAAATATTTATTTTATTAGACATTATTGCTTTTGCTTTATCTATGATTTACCTTCGCTCGTTCCGGTAAGTATTTCCGGCTGCTAGTTAATGTTTATTAATTATTTTCAGGTAATTTACTGTCAACCAATACTATCCTCATAATAGTGCAATTTATTTATATTTTACTGTAACCAATAATTATTGTTAGGCTTTTTTTGTAGAATTAGAGGTTGAAAAGTTCGCCGTCGACCGACACGTCGGGGAAGCCATCATCGTTTTTCAAATCCATAGAACTACGTAGCGTTTTATGTAAGAATGACAATAAGGATTTATTTGCTTACACCATGATGAGTCGAGGAGGGCGATTTGTGAACTAGTGACTGATTATCACGATATGGTAAACAGTACACTCAATGCACTATATTATTATATAAACAATGTTATTTTATAAGTTTAATGTATTTAGTTTTAAGTTTTATATAGAAACTAGTGGTCACCCCGCCTGCTTCGCTGTGCGAATATAATGGATCATCATCATCATTTGCACAATCTCATGTTCTTACTACATACAAATTTTCATCAAGAGCCGTCACCCACTAAACTTTATTTTTATTTTTATATAGCCTATCATTTGCACAATCGCATGTTCTTATTACATACAAATTTTCATCAAGATCGGTCAAGCCGTTCTTGAGTTAAAAGTGGACAAACAGACAGACAGACAGACAGACAGACAGACAGACAAAAATTTCAAAATCGTAGAATTGGTGTTAGTGAGTCATAAAATGAATATTTATCCCAAAATTAGTCAGAAAAATTGCAAGTACACAGAGAGCCTACAGATTTATATAGTAGTATAGAGTATGGGATAAATTTATTCTTACTCATAAGGTCACTGGTTTTTGACACCGAAAATACTGGAACGATTTAATAATCAAATTGTAATTAAATGCAAAAAATATTATATTTCATACTGTATTTCATGTCACTTTTAGTTTTGAGATCACATCGATGGCTCCTAAATATATAATCGTAAGCCACAAAATAGAAATTTTCGTTTTATTAGTGTTTCGTAATTAATTAGACACGTTTTATTTAATGCGCCAACAAAAATTGGAATATCATTTAAAAAGAAAGATTTTTCACACGTATTTAATCGTATGTAATCCATTCGGGCGGTGTTTACAATCGTATTGTCCTGAACGATCGTCTACTGGGGAGAGGTGCGCGCGCGTCCAGACTTTCGGCGCGAACCACGAATTTACGTTCACGATAATAAAGTATAATTTTTAAAGGATGTCTAATCAACAAATTGACAATTACTTGAAAACTGTCGAACTGTTGAAATTTGTCGAAAACTGTGTGATATGGCATTAAAGACAACCACTTCAAAAAATGAAACCGTTTTTTCCGAATCTGTTTCTGACAACGGAGAGGAAGCTTTATATTGGTTTTGCTTTATATTTTGTTACCAATCATTCAAAACTATAGTAATTATCACATACGATTATTTACGTTTATTTTTTAAACAAAAAAAATCGTATGTTCTACATACCATGTTATACGTTGTCAACTAAATTTATTTTCTATCGTACGTAACACATACGATTATTAACGTGGTTTGTTTTGATGCGTACTATATAGTATGTGCAACTTACTATTGTTTACGTTAATAAAAGAAACAACAATTGGTATCGTAACTTTGATTTTTTTATTTTTGGTCTTCGTTGAAAGTAAAATTACAGCTTACCTATGTTTATTTTAATTATTTCAAAATCACCGTTGCCTGAAGGAGCTGATTTAATAGAAATCGAAGCACTTTTTAATATGATCTCCAGTGACTTATTTAATGATGAAGGTACTTTACAAAAACAAAAATGTTGAAAAAATTTCCACGAGCAGGGTTTGAACCTGCACCCTTCTGACATACCGGGTCAGGTGCTCTTCCAATTGAGCTATCGTGGCTCCAACCAGCCCGCCGAAATTATTCAACACTATTTATTTTTTACTTTGAAAGCCAAAGGCGCCCATTCAATGTTAACAACTACCGTCATTAACATCCGATCATAATATTTTTACAAATACTAAAGATCAGTTAAGAAGTAGGCAAGCTATTTATAAATGTTTATATAATTTTTAACGCAAATTTTGTTGCGAACAAATTACAAAAACACAAATGTTGAAAAAATTTCCACGAGCAGGGTTTGAACCTGCACCCTTCTGACATACCGGGTCAGGTGCTCTTTCAATTGAGCTATCGTGGCTCCAACCAGCCCGCCGAAATTATTCAACACTATTTATTTTTTACTTTGAAAGCCAAAGGCGCCCATTCAATGTTAACAACTACCGTCATTAACATCCGATCATAATATTTTTACAAATACTAAAGATCAGTTAAGAAGTAGGCAAGCTATTTATAAATGTTTATATAATTTTTAACGCAAATTTTGTTGCGAACAAATTACAAAAACACAAATGTTGAAAAAATTTCCACGAGCAGGGTTACCTGCACCCTTCTGACATACCGGGTCAGGTGCTCTTCCAATTGAGCTATCGTGGCTCCAACCAGCCCGCCGAAATTATTCAACACTATTTAATTTTTACTTTGAAAGCCAAAGGCGCCCATTCAATGTTAACAACTACCGTCATTAACATCCGATCATAACATTTTTACAAATACTAAAGATCAAAGATCAAGAGAGAAGGTACTTTAATTGAATTATTAGTTTTGATTAAACTAAATTCATACCGATTAATATTATACATGTGACAATGTACGACCGACGGCAGGTCAAGTTAGCCCCTTACAGTTAGATAATAGCGGTTGTGTCCCCGACATAAGGTCGGTAACTGACGTGCTTAACCTGACATGACGTTGACGCTAAATCACTAAAGCGTTTTGTTTTCTTTTCAGACGAAGATTTAATCGAAAATATTATGCCCACTTCTTACCCATAGGCCTCTCCTAAAAATAATACACCTGACGGTCTAGTTGACCGCTCAAATACCCCAGGGACACCTCATCCGTCTTCCCCTGAATGTTCAACAAACCATTTAGATAGAGATTGTTATAACGACTTTTGTCCATATTTTATTGGTAGTCAAATACGTGAACCACCATCTGTTCTCTCCAATTTTTTGGCTATTCGACACCACAAGCAAACACACCTTTGACGTGTCATTCAAGTGATACTCCAGCTTCGCAAGGCAGAAAAATAATAATAAGAAAAGACAAAGGTAACACACAAAGAAGACATCAGAATGAGTGGATTGACGTTATTTATGACTATTGTAACTAAAACAACGACGACAGCAAGACAACAATGATGTTTCCCCCTTTACAAACCCGTGTTAACTATATCCAAAGCTAAAAAAAATACTTGTTAGGTCTTTGTAATAGTGGTATCATTCCACCAGTGCACCACAACTTCTATCAGAATCTTTTAGTAGATTCTTCCAATACTGATGCTGAAATTGATTCAGAATAAATGTTTGCATTAAACCTAGTTTTAATTACCTAATTTAAGGACGTTACAAATAGATTACAAAATATAATGTATGTTCAAAAGCCTAGTACAAAAAACATTCATTTCATAAGTAAGATGTTTCCTAATTTAATGAGAGTCGTAGGTAGTATATTATTCATGTTATATTTTGGTTCCTATGTGCAATGTTTTAAATTTTATAATGTTATAAACTCTTTGTTATGAAGAATAAATATTATTTATTCATTAAAGTTGAAACAAACAACAAAAAATATTAGTTAGGTAATTTAACATGATGAAGAATTTGTTTATTTTAAGAACAATTAATGAAAAGGAATATTATTTTTATCATTTCTATAAACAGAGAGGCACCTTTTAGTTTATTTGTGATTGTTATGTTTTAAAAACAATATAATAAGTTTACTAAAAATGATAATTAAAGAAGAACAATATATATAGTTATAAATTTTATAAACATAGAGGAACAATTTATTTTATTTGTGATTGTTGTGTTTCGAAAATAATTAATGGTTATTAGAAATAACAATTAAGAGGAAAAATATTATTTTTAACATTTTTACAAACAGAGAGGAAACTTTAAGTTTATTCATGACTGTTATGTTTAAAAAATAATGATTGTTAATTAGAAAACTTAATTATTATTTTGGGATAAAGTCTCGCCAGTTAAATATTTCTTATTAAATTTTTTGTCATATTTTGATAATTATGTTAATTTGAAGTTATTATTTTGGTCATAATTATTGATAAGAATAGAAATACGTAAGGAGACTGTTAATATGTGATTTTTTGTTAAAAAATTAATTAAGATTTTTTGTGAATATTAAGAAAAGACTGATTAAAAAAATATAAAGATAATTTGTTTTTGTGAATCTTTTTGTCCCAAGTAAGTACCTTTTACTCAATATTGACTTGATATTGAGTGTTTAAGTTTTTGTACAGGTAAACAATGTATCAATTTACATTTCATAGATAATAATAACTAATTATTACGTTAGATACGAGTGAAAGCAAACACGATAAGTCCGCGTATAATGGAGTAAGTAACTCTTACCATATATTTTACCAATGACTATACAAAGTAAATAATTGTATAGTTGAGTTACGATTTTTAGGACTACTTTTATTCACCGTAAAACATCGTAACAACAATATCGCCAAAACTATAATATATTTACACATACATCTTATTGTATTAGAACACAAAATATTTCGACTATATGTAGTCAAAAATTCGTAACTCTAGCTTATAAGACATGAAAACTGCATCCAATAATGTATTTTATTGGCTCTCCTGTAAAATTGGGTTTTTGGACATACGATAGTATACGTAGGAGGCATCGAATTTTAATGTATTTTATAATTTTGACTTAATTTTTTTTAATATGTTAAATATTTTAGTTTTGCTTTATCTTGTCGTCGTTCCATGTAAAACAATTAAGGCGACGCATTTACGTGGCGGGGATCTTGATTTTTCCCAACAATTACAAAACATATGAAAGTGATATATAATGACATGATTTTTCCTTTAATTGACTTAATTTTGCTAGTTGCAGAAACACGATTTGTTAACTTTTATAACAGAGGAAAAAAATCAAAGTAACCTCTTTTAAAACATAGATTTGCATTTTACAGGCAAACCAGACCGATTTAAGCATTTAATTTTTCTTAGTAGATTAGTTTTAACACATACTTCTATATGCTATTTCATTTTTTAAACTTATTTGTAGTTTTAATTGGAAAGACAAAAAACAGTTTTTCTTAAGGTAAGGGGCGCAAACGCTCCGTATTAGATTAATTGTTTAGCGATGCGTCGCCTTAACAGGAAATTTCGCATTGAAAAACAGGTAATTTTACATTGTACTCATGTAACAACTATACTTCATGATAATAATATGATCATCATCATCATTGAGCGCCATCTTCATCATAATATACGTGCTGCTAAATGTCTTCATTTAATTTATTTAAATGTTTTGTCATTACCGAGAAAGCCATTTACAAATGAATTGAGAACTAATTGACTTCGTTGTGGTTAGATGTAAGTACCTATATAATGATGGGAAATACAATATAATCGAAGACAATGAGTTTCAAACTTACTTCTTCTATTATGTCTAGTGTGTAACGCGATCGCTTTAACGAACAAGACGCTACGACATCGAATTTACTTTAATAAAGTTAATTATAATCAAATGTGTCTTTATTTACGGAATCCAAAATAGGGGCAAAAATTGCAGTGGTTTTGCATCAGAAATCAAATGAAATCAAATCATTTAATGCATATCACATTTAGATGGAATATTTAGGCAGGTATTCATGTCATGCCGCCGATGACTTTTTACTCGTAACATATTTGTACCTACCTATTTATTTTTTTGTCATTTTTAAATTTTACTTTTAATATGTAATGAAAATGGTTTTTCTTCGCTTCGAAGGACATTTTCCATCATCGCAAACATGTTCTAAATGAAATCTGATCTAAAACAACAAAAATTTAAGAAATAAAGAACAGCTTATTAAGTTTTTTTGTCGGTTATTCTTATTATCTCACTTCTTAGTTCACTTGATTGGTATTATATAAATAATAAAACAACATTACATTCATCTTTAAATAGCATAATTAAGAATAAATTAGTTTTTGTTTGACCTCTGTAATAGCTACTGGCTGGTTATAGTTAACTATTAAAATTAAAAAATTAATGCAGCCGACAAAAACAAATGTGTTTAAAGCCACATGTTGGTCGACACCACAATAGCTATGATTTGAAATTGAACTGGACAAAAGATTGGCTCGCAAAGCAGTTACATAGTAGGTATGGAACATTTTATAGACGCAATATAATCTATTACCTATATCGTCAGAGGATGTCTTGGGTTCAGTTCCCAGGTCGCCGAAGTGTGTTGCTGATTTTGGGAAGCATAATTCCGTTGGTGATCAGTGATCACTAACCCGCATTTCGGAAGCATTGTTTGTTGGTTGGTTGTTGTGTGTTTGTTTTGATGCAGCGATGCGTTGATTTCAATGATGCAGGACTCTGCCAAGCAGCGGGATAGCATATAGTGCTAATTATTTATATGCGTAGGTAATGGCACATAACTATTAAAAATAGCTTTGCGAGACAATGATCGTAGCCATCTTTCTATCATCACCAGCACCATCATCAGCTGGTCAACGCATATTTTTAATTAGATCTTTTATTTCTAATTTTAAATTTATAAGTCTCAGGGGCAAACATTTGCGCTGGTGAGTAACGAATTGAGAAAAGAGTGCTTTTTCCATGAACAGCTGTTTTGCCTTAATCCGAGTGCTGTCATAGTTTTTCTAACAAAACAAGAAACAATAAACATTGATATTAGAGAAGCTTTGTAACATAGAATATTGGAGTAAAACAAAAAACTAAAATATGTGGAAAATGTAAGTAGGTACGTACGGTATAAGACGCGGCGCGCCCAGTCCTTAACTCCTGGGCCAAGCGCAAACATGGAGCGCTCACATTTCGTCTGGTGCAGGCACTGTCAGACCTGGCTTAGATCGCTTAGTTCTCTAAGCGGTTTGCCCTTCTGGGCAAGCCCATTGTGCCACCATTATACCGGAAAATACTGCTACAGATACTGCTCAGCATTGCCTGCAAGAGTGCACGACTTGGGAACAGCAACGCCGGTCGCCAAGAAAGGCCATAACTGGGCATCGCTATGTGATGAGTAATTTTGGGAAGAGTTAAAGCTTATTGGATGTGATAGTTTTGAGTATCCCATCTTGGGGAATTGGAAGTCCCACATAACTGCCGGGTTTTCGCAAACGCGGTATTATGTGGAATGCATGCAAAAGAAACAGTTTCTATAATGTTTCTAATTTTTGATTCGTAATACTTATTTATGTACGAAATACACGTGGACGATGTCGCGCAAGTCGACCAATATGATGGTTTTCGAAACAACAAACAAACTTGCCTTATATTATTATGGAAGAACTTTGGCAAATCTTAATTAGGTACTCGTAATAGTAGGTACTCAATATATTTCTTACAAAACCTAATTATTACTATTTTGAAGAAGCCGTCCTGGTAATGACGCCGTGCAGCGCCGGCGCCGATCGCCCGGGAAGTGGCCGCTAAGTGGTTAATGCCACACATGTGCGCATGCGCAGGTGCAGGTGACCGCCAATCAGGGGAGAGGGGACTAACATACAGGAAAAATAAAGAGATAAAAATATAAAACCACAATTTTTAACATCGCCTTAACAGTCCTTCGAACCCATCAACTCACATTGGCCTAGCGTGATGATTATCTGGCACTCTAAACAGAATTTATTGTGAAAACTAGATGACCCGGTGAACTTCGTATCACCTACATGTATTGGTGAAAAATATGGTGAAAACTTAAACATGGCTGGGGTGGGAAATTACTCTAAGCATTTCTTGGCCAACATCCAAAAATATAACAATTGCTTTCAAATGACGTCCAATGACTTTCAAATTGTACAGGAAAATTTCATGCCCACTTTCAAGGTAGGTAGGTAGTATACCATAATTATTGTTTTTGATAAATTATTAATTGTGGCAATTTTACTTTACTACTAACACAACATAATCTAATAGATTCACCGCTGTATTTTAACGCTCTACAATATTGACAAATGGTTGTCATTTCTCCAATTGTTACGGCACAATAATCTATTTCCGGGTCGTAGTGGAATGCTACTCGTTCTAGGTTTACAGGAACACTGCGTCTGCGGAATCGCTCTATTTCATTGTAGCGTGCACTGTGCTCGCTGTTGTTGTGTTTGGTGTGCCTGAAATCGTTCCATTCTAATCCTATCTACTTCATTATTATTCACTGTGAACCGCAATTCTGCCATACAAACGAATGTTATCATTATCTGTCTCTCGCTGGTCGTCAGTGCGGTTTGCACGTGAGTTAGCTCGTCACACATTCGATTGACATCGCGACCTAAGTCAGGTCCTCTTCTCCTTGGCATTTTAAAACAATAACAGTAATACAGTAAATAAAGTTTTCGTCTTCAAATTTATTTATTTATTTAACAACCACCAATCCGCACTGGGCCCGCGTGGTGGTTTATGGCCTGTTCTCCCTATCCATCCATAGAGAAGGCTCGTGCCCCAGCAGTGGGGACTTTATGAGCTGATGATGATGATGATGATGTTGATGATTTTCTTTTTACGACAACCAACTGACACTTTTACACATTTTTATTTCTGAAACAGAAATGTCTTGTATTCCAACAAAACAGACCAAAGAGATCCGATCTCTTTGCTCATATTACAGCTAAACATACACAAAATACACCTATAAATATTTGACAACCAACCAAGTGACAAAAGACATCAAATGTTTCACAGCTAGGAACATTTTGTTGTACATACCGCTTTGACAGTTTCCATGACAACGAAATAAACAAATAATTTTGTATTGGAAAATTTAATTGTCGTTTTTAGTATTTTCCGTTACTTGTTATTTATGTTTCTCACCGCTTTAACCTCCACAAATATTTCAAAATCAAAATTAGTCAAATCGGTCCAGCCATTCTCGAGTTTTAGCCCGACTAACGGACAGCAATTGATTTTTATATATATAGATATATATGTAAGTGACATTTAACTAACAGAACGTAGCCACTTTGGCAGTTAAGCAAAAGATTACAATAAGTTTTGGGCGTAAAGTGAATATACATTTCTATTTGTCTTATACGACCTTAAGTTTTAAATATTAATTTTATTATTATTTAAAATTTATTTATTATAGCCCGCAAAAGACCGAGATCTTATAAAATCCAAGTCATAGACTTTTAAGATTTTTAAATTTTAAGCAATTAACTGCTAATAGACTCACGCCAATGACTTTACGAAATATAAAATTCAAAGACATCAGAGTAGCTACATTTAAAAAAAATGGACCAAATGTTAATTAAATATTTCATGTAAGTCGATGCGCAGCTGCAAAAACCACAGGAAAAGGAAAAGGGAAGGGGAAGGGACAGTCAAAAGGAAAGAAAAGTCAGCCTAACAATGAGTTATTAATTGGTATGGACGCTTTAAAGCAATTATACAGTCGTAGGTTGCCAATAGCTGCGCCTAAGTTTAAGGATCTTGTGAATTTATGTGAAAATGGAATCATAGGTTTCATAAAGAATATGGGGAATTGTCTCACAACTCTGAGATCCGCGAGACTTTAAATGAAACTGACGAAGAGGATGTAGAAAGTAGTGAGAAGGATGAAGAATTGATGAGATGATTAAAATAACAATTTAAGTAAATTATAATTAAAGGATTGATATATTTTTTAAAATTAACGATTTGATTACAAAAAATACAGTTTTCACACCTCTTGTCCGTGACCGTAATTAATTTTACAATAGTGAAAATGTCATCATCTAGTGAGAATGGAGACCCTAATTTGCAAATAGAAGAGAAAGGAAAAGAAATAATTTTCAATTTGTTGCCTTCAAGGTCACAAAGCATTTATTTAAATACTTACGAAAAGTTTATGAAGTGGATGACAGAAAAATGAGTGAATTCGCTTACAGAAGGAGTTTTTCTTACGTATTTTGATGAACTTTCCAAAAAATATCAATAATATAATATATTCAATGTTACGAACAACTATACAGATAAGACATAATGTAAATATAAAGAATTATGTAAATTTGACGGCTTTTCTCAACAAATTATCCACAAGGCCAAGAAATCCAAAGTTTTCACGAGGACAGATATCGAGAATGTAAATAAGGCACCAAATGAAAAATACTTAGCAATAAAGGTAGAGTTACATTTGTATTCTATTATTTTCATCAAATTAAATTGCTAGATAGAGGTAGGTACCAACCAAAACACAGTTCTAACACACTTATTTTTTGTTTACAGGTTGCTTTAATTATTGGGATCAGCGGTGCCCGCAGAGGGATAGAACTGGCTAACATAACAGTGGAAGATGTCGAACCTTGTGGGCTGGCAGAGTGAAGTTGACTGATGCTACGTTTGTTTCCACGCTGCACCAGTTGTCTTCGCGTCTGGACTTCATTTCCACTTAACATCAGGTGGGATGGAGTCATTTGCCGAGCTAAGTATAAAAAAAAACTGATACCCATCTTCAAGCCATAAATCTGCCCAATATAAAGACAAATAAGGAGAGGAAATTCGTTATAAATGGAGAATTTCTAAATATTGTCAAAGCCTACCAAGATTTACTCAACTATCAAAACGGAAAATGCACAAGGCAAGGCAAAAATAAATTAAATAACATGCCAAAAGAGATCGCCACCTATCTCAATTTGCCTAAGTACACTGGCCACTGTTTCCGAAGAACATCCACCACTCTTGGCGGATTCTGGTGCAAATATAACAACGTTAAAACGCCACGGTGGACGGAGATCCGATCAAGTGGCGAAAGGCTATATCGAGAACTCCATTCAAAACAAATTTGATATCACCCAGCGTATCACAGAACGTATCATTATTCTCCCAACTAGCCCACGACCATCGACATCAAGAGATGAGTCAACTCAGTTGATTCTTTATCCAGAACATCCGAACGAGGGATCCTCAAACCTCGAACTACGTGTCTCTCCCACGTTTACCCCACAGACAACTCAACATTCACCTTCACAGAGGACTGAAATTAAGTTACCTGGAAAAACATCTCGTTAAATATCCAGAATTGTACAAATTGTACATTTAATCTATACATATAATAAGAACGTAGGGATAAAAAAATCTGTAATTGCAAGATATAAAAAAAAAAATTACACAGGTTGCCTTAAAATCACTTAGGGAACACGATAGAATAGTTTAAAAAAAATTGTTTGTTTGTTTGTTTGTTTGTTTGTTTGTTTGTTTGTTTGAAGTCGATAAACTCGAGAACTACTGAACGGATTTTGATCCGGTTTTTACCAAAATGCTAAGAAAAATCCGGAGAATAATATAGGCTACATAAATACTCGAAAAATACAGGGTGTCTCATTTAAATCTGTCAGTATGGAAAAGTCTGAAACTATAAGACATACGAAGATCTGTCCTTAGGAACCATGTCATCGATTTTAATAAGAAGAAAAACTGCATTCATACATTTAAAAAAAACCTGTACTCAGCTCGGAAATCGAACCCGGTTCTTTTGAAAAAAATAAACTTGTACTATTTCTATTTAGATATCGATTGTGTAGGTCTTAAGCAGTAAATGGCTCTTTGAAACATGATGTCTAAAATGAATAAAATGCATTGTTTTCACGTACTTTAATTTATTTTAGTAGGTGTTCGAAGTGACCACCGTTACATTCAACAAGTTCAGGCATGTAAAATTGTCTCTATGGTTGTTTGTACCTCTTTGCTGGTTTTGTAATTGTAAGATCGTTACCTAAACGTGTTGAATATTGTATTGAAAAAAATGGTGGTCACTTCGAACACCTTCTAAAATAAATAAAAGTATGTGAAAACAATGCATTGTATTCATTTTAGACATCATGTTTCAAAGAGCAATTTACTGCTTAAGACCTACACAATTGTTGCAAATAAACAGACATTTATTTTTGTTGGAAATAAAACTTTGATTTGTATTATTTTCTTTGTTGGTACACTTGTCTCGGGAAGGCAACAATGGCTGGTTTATAGGTTATCGTGTGTTGATAATTAAATAGATTTTAAGCAGTAATAAGGGCATTTGGAGCCGTATTACTCTAATTAAGTGTATTGTGCAACCTGTGTTTTGTGTGTGTGTACGTCGTAAGCGAATCGCATCGGGAGTACAATTCGCCATCCGTGTTTGGATGTCAACGTCACCTCTGCTGGAGAAAGCAGGTATTTCCTCGGGGAAAAGTGCACTTGGGATAGTCGTTGGGTGTGATTAGGGAACCCGAGAAGACCCGGACTCGGATTCCGGCCCCATCAGACCATATGGATCCCGTTCTGGACGGCGGGAGCGGCATGGAACTGTGAGTGGATTTTGTAGATTTTAAGGTGTAACCTAATTTTAAACAGTAGCATAGTGTGTGTTGTGGGTTTCCGCAACAACAATCGATTTCTAAATAGAAATAGTGTAAGTTTATTTTTTCAAAACAACCGGGTTCGATTCCCGAGCTGAGTACAGGTTTTTTTTAAATGTATGAATGCAGTTTTTCTTCTTATTAAAATCGATGACATGGTTCCTAAGAACAGATCTTCGTATGTCTTATAGTTTCAGACTTTCCCATACTGACCGATTTAAATGAGACACCCTGTATAATAAGAACGTAAGGATAAAAAATCTGTAATTGCAAGATATAAAAAAAAATACTTTAAAATCACTTACGGAACACGATAGAATAGTTTAAAAAGAAATTGTTTGTTTGTTTGTTTGTTTATTTGTTTGTTTGAACACGATAAACTCGAGAACTACTGAACGGATTTTGATCCGATTTTACCGAAATGCTGAGAAAATTCCGGAGAATAACATAGGCTACATAAATACTCAAAAATTGTTAAATTTTGATTTGGTCTAAACCGGGATTTAGTCCTTGGTTGCTTGGCAACTGTTGTTTATTATGTAACATAGGGGATTTTTTTTAATGAGTTTTCGGCTCTGGCATTTGAGGCTCTGGCTCTCTATTGCTATCGTGTTTTACGGCTCTGGGTTCTTTGCCCTTTTGAGCCTGTCATTGATAGTTGTTGTCATGAGAATACCGATTTTGATGCGGTTATCACCAAAATGCTTAGAAAATTTTGGAGAATAACATACAAATCGAAAAATGTTAAACAAATTTTGATATACCTATTTACGCGACTAACTGTTAGATACGTTCGTTGAGTTATTATTTTTGAAAAGTTTTGTTACTTTCTAAGGTAAAACCTACCCTTTATAAATCTGTGAGGCACCTAAGCGAACAATAGCACCGCAGTAGTAAAGCGACGGAAAATAAAAACAAGCTCGAAATCACGCACATCATTAAACTTGGCTGTACATAGGTACACCTTTTTTTTCATTTTCCAAAATAACCAATAATAATATGGCTATTTAGTCGCGCCTGCGCGCGGCGCTTATTGCAGTTTTCTAATACACAGAAATGTTAAAAGTTAAAACATTACCTATATTTGGCGGTATAAACCTCTGTGTCGTTGCCCAACATAATGTCTCTTTTTTTAGTTATGCACAAAAATGTTACCTACTCATTAAATTTGGCTGTATAAAACTTTGTATCATTGCCCAAAATCATGTCTCTATTTTTTAAAATATTGCACATAGAAGACATCTTGAATTACATAGCTTGGCTGTATAAACCTTTGGGTCGTTGCCCAAAATACTTAATGATATTTTTTTAAATCTATTTGGTGAAAAAACGCGAGAACAGGAAAATTTAAAAAAAAATTGGCGCTCAAATTTTGAAACGAACAGAAGAAAATTTTGATGTTTTGCAATGCAATAAGTACCTATTTTTATTTTGTTAATAATTTTCAAATTATATTAATTATTCATTGTGTAAAAGTTTTTCAAAACATTTTATGCAGGTACGTTAAATATTTCAGTACTTATTCAGATCTTATTAATTTTCAAATAAGATTTATTCATTGTGTAAAAGTTTTATGAAACATTATTGATGCAGGTAAGTTAAACACTTATTTCAGTACTTATTTTACATGTAAGCTGTTTCTTACTTTGGTTTCTTAACATGTTTATAGGATAAATCTGTGTTCAATGATACAATATAAGCAAGTAAGTATCATAACAATTTTAATATCATAAAACCTTTAAATAATGAATTTTGTACATACTTCTAGATTACAGAAAAATGGTTTTTCCATTCTTCTATCGCATAAGACGATGGCTACCTCTGGTATCAGAGTTGCAAAAATGTTTAAGTTTGCAGGGTACAACTGTATTAGAGGCACGGACTTCAGATTTTTTTTATTAGAGGTAACTTCTTTCTGTGTCCTGTGATCTACCTCTAAAAAGCTACCTACCTAACAAGATGCCACGAAGAAGTTCAAATTTATCGCAAGTATGTAACATAAAATACTATACTGTATTACCTAATAGACAATAATATAATTTATTACAGTTCTCAATTTATTGATATTTTGTATCTACGAATAAGAACATAGTTGGTAAATAGTTTTTTGTGCCTTCTGGCCGACAACCAATAATCCTGGACCGCTACCTGCTACTCGATATCCAGCTTCGGTGGACAAGGCAAAAAATATTTTGAAGTCCGTGGTTGGACAGTATAACAGTAGACACATTTTAGCTAAGATAGGCCTAGGACGCCTAGCCTAGGACGACTCCGGACGAGTACCTGAGCTGTAAAATACCAATTTTATTACATATAATTGAGCGTCAGTAAACCCATTTCAGGTTTGTATGACGTAGCAAATACGCGCAACCCACCGAGAAACGGTGTTGTATACTGAATGTATGTGGAGGGATAATTGAAACGGGAAACTGAGTGAGAATCTGTATGAACGGGACGATTCTGTGCTTCAAACTGAATATATGTATGTACATGGCAGAGATGATAGTCGAAAGAATAAGAGATAATGTATGAAAATAATGATGAACGTAAAGGAGGCACAGGAAGTATGCCAGAACCACACTAAATGGAGATCGATTGTCTTTGTCTATCTCAGCATTCCCAGATGAAAGGATATTAATAGTGAGTAGATGTACGTATGTCGGTAAATACAATGTCAATTTTCTAAATTTCCGATGCATATAATTTTATTATACCCTAATAAGCTTAAATAGATACCTACATAAAAATTAAACTGTACAGACTACAGCCTTTAGCTCACGCGGACGAAGTCGCGGGCAACAGCTATTTAGAATAAGTGTTAGTATCATCTATATATATAAAAATCAATTGCTGTTCGTTTGAGTGGCTAAAACTCGAGAATGGCTGGACCGATTTGGCTAATTTTGATTTTGAAATATTTGTGGAAGTTTAGGGAAGGTTTAAACGGTGAGAAACATAAATAATAAGTAACGGAAATTAGTGAAAAAAAAAAATAATTTCCAATAAAAATATGTTTCTTTTGTTGTCATGGAAACTGTCAAAGCGGTACGAAGTCCGCCGGTCAGCTAGTTTTTAATAAAATAAAGTATTTCATATTGTATTGGATTATTTTATTTTCTCGCAATCGTAGTGAAAAGTAGAGTGTAACACACGGCGCTAAAACCCAATAAAACTCGGTTTCTATTTACTCCCTCGCTAGAGCTCGGGAGTAAAACTACCTCGTATATAATGGGTCATTTTAGCTCCTTGTATAACAATCTACTATTTATTTGTATGGCGTATGACATTAAATATTATTAAAATATGATACTTTATACAAACATTTACAGACAGCATTACAATATCCTTTAGTCATCATTAGCTCATTTTATGTCTCCACTGCTGGGGCACGAGCCATCCCTATGGATAGATAGGGAGAACAGGCCACAAACCACCACGCGGGCCCAGTGCGGATTGCTGGTTGTTAACGACAGCTAATGCAGCTAGGTGGGAGCAACGGCTTTACGTGCTTTCCGAAGCACGGAGGAGCTCGAGATGATACACTTTTGGTCACCCATCCGATGCACGGCCTTTGCGAAAGTAGTTTAAACTTAGCACTAGCAGACCGGGCGCGTTAACCATTGCGCTATCGAGCTCCTCATCATCCTTTTAGTAATTAAGCTTAATTACTATTTTGCTGTTACAAAATACTTCAGTGGGTGATCTTTTAAGACCAACAAAATATTACGTTGTCCTTTATTTCTTGGTTTTACACACTCTTGTGCAGTAGAGTCGATTTACGCCCTAGTGTATTTGCATAAGATTAAAATTTGTAGGGTGTAAAAGTAACTTTTTTTAAATTTTTGGTCGTAAAGGACATCCTATTTCCGTAAATACCATAAATTCTTAGCACTTTCTTCCTAGGTTCTATTTTTAAATATCAAAAACAAAAAAGTTAAGGACGAAATTTTTTATTTTTCGTTTTTTGCTTCTCCTGTAAAGTCGCATTTAGTCCTTTACGACCTTTGAGCCTAGAGGTGTCGAGTGGTTCGTCACAGGCTGATGATGATTCAATTAGACAAGTCATTAGGTGCCATGCATTTTCAAAGCGCAATGGTGGTATAGGTAGCTTAAGCGTATTGGTACTTCAATCGACGTGACCCCTATTTTATCAGTAGACTATATAACCATGGTTCTAACCTCAGTAACGTTTAATTACCTGTATAGAGGTTAACATTGTTTTTATTATGAGTTATTTTATGGCTATAAGTAATATGTGATCGGAATGAACGGGGATAAAATACTTAAAGTTGTGGACACGACATGACTAAGAGTGGTCAAGCCACCAAAATGTTGTAAATATATTTTTATCGAATCCCGGATCCCGGATCCCGGATCCCGGATCCCGGATCCCGGTAATAGTTTTACTTCTTATTTGTCTGTACTTACCTGAAATTACTCGTATTGCTGTATTTAGTAAAAATTAAATATGATTTTGAACTAACCAAGACCGTTTTGTGATGATAGATTTACGTTATTTTCCTTGTTGTTCCATTTGCTTATTTGAACGTACGATAAATAGTATAATGTGTTTATGATATTGACACGAAATAGCAAAATATACTGAAGACAATCATAACATAAATATTTTCATAAACAGCTGACTAACTAAATATACATTAAACATCATCGACTTGCGCGCGCCACAGTAGTCAGTAACAAACAGCGATCTGATTCACGTTATTATACTAGAATGGCTTAATAGGCTTAAGATGACATTTATATTGAATATAATATGAATCCCTTGTAGTACCCATTTAATGCGAAATAATGATTATGATTATGTTAAAAACGAGTCTACATTAAGGCGACACACTGAAAAAATGCACCAACTTTCGTCGAATACTTTAAGACTATAATAAGACTAACGAATCTGAAATGTGGATATACGTAAATTCATGTCTTTATCTTAAATTTGCTTGCTCAGATACACGATTGTATAATTTTGACTCAATCAAAAATTACTTTCAAAAACACCACTAAAAAATGACTATTGTTGAAATTACAACAAAATTACTTAATTTATATACTTAGAAACCACTCTAATATATTGATAACATCAATATTCATAATCTAGTTGCTGCATATTTTGATAACTTAAACGAATTAAAAAAATATATATATTAGGTTAACTTTTAATTTGCGGTCTATATTGTCGCAGGCGCTACGTATTATCGACCTTATGCCAGCGTCAGTAAGGATCAGCCTTTTTGAATATTCACAAATCGAGGTGTCGTCTTAAGAACATGTTACATTACTATGCCATAGAGCAATAATACAAACAATACGTATGAGGTTGTTCTATTGACACTTATCGTCCACACTAATAAACAATCCTTTAAGCATTGCTATGTTAATCATCATATAACTTTTTATAGAGTCTGGACGCACCTTTAGAGTTCTTAAAAATATAACAACTTGATCATAAAATTAAAAAAGAAAGTCAAAAGTCTCGTTGGATTAGTAGAATCATAAAACATACGCGACATATCTTTAACTTGCTTTTTGATTCTTTAAGTATAAAGAAAGTATCAAAATCCAGTGAAACGAAACGGTGCTTTGAATGAACCCTTGTATGAACGAATGAAAAGTTTTTTTTATAGATAGCTCGGCAAATGACTCCATCCCACCTGATGTTAAGTGGAAATGGAGTCCAGGCGCGAAGATAATTGGTGCAGTTGTTTATTATCTGTGGATATCGTTAAAAAAATGGACGAACTCAAACGAACTATGTTACTGTCTAGTCCTTGAATAGTCTTCGATTTGTGTTTAGACAATTAGATTAGAATTGAAACAATTTAGATCACTAACGATAATACTGCAATAAGCCTAAATAAACCTTATTAAAGTCTTGGTTTAAGCCATGTCTGAAGTAGTTTTTGTAATAAGACGGCAATAGTAATATAAATAATAATAATTTTTATAACATAAATAATTTTTTGAATAATATATAATTTAACATTTTGTGCTTGTTTGTAATTTGATATTTTATTAATTAATGTATACAATCATAGATTGTAACTGAGCTATTAATTTGCATGCTAAACCTGTATTAGCTTAACATGTTGTTCTGTAATAGTTTTGTGACATCTTAAATACCATTTTAAATGCAAATAAATGATTATGATGATGATGAGTACGTCAAAAGATCACACAACAAAAGTGATATCAGCCAATCATAATAATTCTTTAAAAAAATATAATGTTTTTAATAACTCCGGTTAAGATTAATAAAACATTTGGCAGACTAATATACCCGTTAGAGCTATGAATGAAGATTAAAAAAAAAAAAACAATTACTGTAATTAAAATTGCATTGACTTGACTAGACTAAACAACGTAGTTTATTACTAGTTTTAGGGCGGCGAGAATCTGAATGGTTCTAGAGGGAACGGCATCAAGCTAGTGTGTTCCCTCTCATTCCCTACTAGATTCTCCGAGGGGTTCGAATCACCCGTGGGCACCTATAAAGGCTAGAAGTTCGTCTCGGGTTGACCGGGGCGTGTGTAACACCAATACATTTAAGTAAGCTGGCTATGACAGTCATAAAACCTCTCAGGATGGCTCCGCACAGAGCACGCGCGCACCGTCCAGCGAACGTGTCCAGTTGTCCACTGCATGCAGCTGATAAGGCACACACCGAATCACCCGCAATCTATCAAGCTAGCGCCGGCGGAATGCCACGCTCCATTACACGATCAACAAGCAAATAGCCTCTAGAAAAGTGTTTTTCCATTGCGGCATTCTTAGGCTTTTTTATGGTTAAACCAATCACTTTATCAAGCTCCATGCTTGTGTTTTAATCTTCTTATCGTGTTGGAGGCGAAGTTATCGGTGTGCAATGAGGGAAAGGAACGAAATCATCATCAGCCTATAATCTATAATATAATCTAGCTCTTGTCTAGGGCTCAGGAGCGCTCTTCCTTATAGGAAGATTGAGTCATATTACACTTAGCTGGAGGAGCTCGATGGCGCAGTGGTTAACACGCCCGATCTGCGATTGCTGAGGTTGAGACCGGTCATCGGAATGGTGGCCAATCATATCGAGCTACTTTGTGCTTCGTCGTGCACGTAAAGCTGTTGGTCCCGGCTGCATTAGCTGTCGTTAACGACCATCGCACCGCACCGGGCCCGCGTGGTGGCTTAGGGCCCGTTCTCCCTGTTGTTCTTCCATACGTGGTGTCCCAGTAGTGGGGATGACCTTAGATGACCGCTAAACCAGTGTGGTGGGTGGGTTTTAACCACTGCCATTTGACGACAACAACATTACGTAAGTTTGCAATCCGAATGAAGTTTGAATGGGATTCCGAAATGATCTTGAACTAAAAAGTTTTTAGTGATATTTTAGAAGTTAGCAGTAGACAAGTGCGTTTGTAGTAACACTGATCTGTTGATAAGTTGTCAACAGTTCTGCTATAACAGATTTTTTTGTTGCAAGCAAGTTCTAATTACTAAGCAAATTAATTTGCGATCTGAACTACAATTAAATTGTAATTTAATTGGCATTTAGATCTCATTGTCATTAATTTAATAGCACTTTTAATTGGTTTAATTGTAAGGTCATTAGAACATAAACTTAATTGCCAAATAGGTTTGCAAATAAAAAAAAATGTCATTGTTAAAGTCGAATATTTGATGAATAAATTATATAAAACTAGCGGCGCTCGCGGTTTCACCCGCGTGGTTCCCGTTCCCGTAGGAATATCGGGATAAAACTATCCTATGTGTTAATCCAGGTTATAAACTATCTGTATGCCGAATTTTATCCAAATCCATTCAGTAGTTTTTACGTGAAAGAGTAACAAACATACTTACAAACTTTCGCGTTTATAATATTAGTAGGATACTGTCTAGCTTTCATTATCTTATTGATTCAATAGGTTATGTAGTATACATTAGTGTTTTACGTAAGCTCATTAAAAATACAAAAGAGAAATGACACGAGTCGGCAATAGAAATATTCATGTATGTAAATAAGCCATTGCCGTTTGCCCTCTCTTTGCTAAGATATATTTTATTTAATTATGTTAAGTGAGTGTTTGTTATCGACAGAACATTATTTTCCTAAGAGCGAAGTTAGTTTTTTCTTATTTAATTTAACAGGTAATAGTTTTAATAGTGCTGGTCTCAGTAGGTCTCAGTTCCGGCTGTGGCAGGTTTTGATGTCATGTTGATATTATTACTGGTTTTGTGTTTTATGCTTAGCCATTATAAAATTAAATTTCTAAATAATTTATCAGTTTATGCTACAAAAATTATGGCATCAATAAATTTTCGTCTTCAAAACTGAAAGTTCAATATATATATACATTTTATGGACTTTGCCTTCCTAAAATTAAAGTTAATAACATTAGCTCAAACAAAAGACATAATTATATCACGACAGGGTTAAAATTGTGCTGCAAAAATAAACGCAAAATACGCAAGAAATAAAACATAAACAAATAATTTGCATTACATGAATTTTAAGATATTAAAAAAATGTATATTTAGTTCGAAAAAAACTCAAATATAAGATTTATTTCTAAAAGTAAAGATAAATACAAAGCTTCTTGGACTATAGTAAAAGATGAACTAAACGCTTTTTATATATACGTCATTGTTAATTCTATATTCTATTTTATATTGTATTATAAATTTCAACCATTTCGTGTGTTTAGTTAGACTTTTAAACTATATTAATAAATATTTACTGATGATTGTCTCAATAAAGTGCAGCCCCTGACTATGAGCTCTTCAAGCAGTATTATTGCAGTTGTGGAAAAGAGACGCGAGTATATTCGCCGCTACACGCGTCTCGTTTTCACAACTGCAATAATACTGCTATAAAAGCTCGTGGTTAACCCCCAGATCATTGATAATTTTCAGAATATAATGTTAAAATTGCTTATAGGATAATATTAACAGAATCAAAGTTGACCACTCAATAATAAACGACCCGTCAAATATAGCCAATGCATTCAATGACCATTTTATAAATTTAGCAAATGTTAGAAATAGTTACACTAGGAAGAGACCACTTTGTAAGCACCGTTGCTCTAATTGAATATTCTTGCAACCTTTAACAGAATCGTAACTTAGAAGGGAAGTCATAAAAAATACAAACTCAGAAGGTTACGACGAAATCTGTTCCAAAATCCTAAAAGAAGTTATTAAAGAAATTTTAACCGTATTAGGTAACTTATTTGGTATATTTCTCATTCTCGTCGGGCATTTTTCCGGAGCTACTAAAACAGACCGTAATAAAGCCCCTGTTCAAAAAAGGAAATATTAAGGACATGGATTGTTGTCGTCCTCTTGCCTTGACACCGATACTGTCGAAAACTTTTGAAAGATGCATGTACAAAAAATTTATAAATTTTTGTGATAAGTTTAATTTAATACATCGTGATCAGTGCGGTTTCCAAAAGAACAAATCAACTAATTTAGCATACATACTCTAATCAATGCCATTGTAATTAATTTGAATGACAAAAACTGGACCACTGCTTTGTTCGTAGATTTATTAAAACCATTTGAACATGTTTCGCACCCATTGTTACTTCAGAAGTTGGAAACAATCGGTATTAGAGGACTGGCAAATTGTTGGATAAAGTCATATTTGAGTAATAGACAGCAGTGTTATTACTAAATTAAATAAAGACAAAGAATTGGTACCCTATTATTCACAATATAAAAATAATGTTGATGGTGTACCACAAGGAAGCGTGTTAGGCCCAATTTCATTTACTTTATAAATTAATAATATTATTGATATAACGAATCATAAATGTGTAATGTTCGCTGATGATATTTCTATTATAGTTTCATCAAATAAATTTAATAATACAATTGCTGAACATGAAAATGAATAAATTTTACCATTGATAAATTGATTAATTGACTTGACATACATAATCTTAAAATTAATTTAAATAAAACTAAATATTGTATGTAACTTAATAAAAACATTTTCATTCACATTCATTATAATGGCATAAAAATTGACGAGACTAAACAAATTACATTTCTAGGTGTAACTATAGAGATCGTGACACGAACTGGGAAATACATATTGACAACATTTGTAAAAGAATTATTAAATTTGTTTATGCTCTAAAGCAAGTTAAAAATATAACAAACGTAAATACTGCGATTACTACTTACCACGCTTATGTTGGATCCATACTACGTTATGGATTGATGATGTGGGGGTAACAGTACTGATATTAATAGAGTTTTGTTGTTAAAAAAATGTATTAGGGCAACATGTGGTGTACCTCCACTTACCACTTGCCGGCCCTTGTTTCCAAGACTTGGCCTTTTAACTACTTCTATATTATATTGTTTTCTAAAGTTTACGTGAACACTACATATTGAAATGAAACAACTTTTATGGATCTACTCGCGTATATTTTACACATTACTTATTTAATGTTTATCCTGACGTTTCGAACCCTTTGCAGGGTCCGTAGTCACGTGTACAAACTGGACTGCATCTTTGGGCTCTCTTACATAGGGCAAACAAAGAGAAGTGTAGGAACCCGCGTTAAATAACATATAGCCGACGTCAAGCATAGGCGCGAAAATATGTCTGCAGTATGCGAACATTCCCTAGAGGGGCCCAACCATTACATCAGCTTTGATAAACCACAAATACTCGCTAGAGAACAACTATCCATCCCTAGGATAATACGCGAGGCTATTGAAATTAAAAAAACATCCTAATTTCAATACAGAAGATGGTTGGAATCTACCACCAGCCTGGGATCCCATCATACAAAATATGAAATCCCAGCCCCAACACCATACTGCCAGACCAAAAGATACTGTAAGCTCTTTCTGCGTAAAACGGAACGCACCTGATTAAATTTAAATAAGGGTACAAGCTACCAACTAATTAAGAGATGACCAACACTTCAGTCTCCCTGTGACCACCGACACTGCAAAGGGTTCGAAACGTCAGGATAAACATTAAATAAGTAATGTGTAAAATAAACGCGAGTAATAGATCCGTGAAAGTTGTTTCATTTCGATACTACTATGTTGCTTAACAAATATACAGATTTGAAAATCTATATATTTCTTAAGCAACATCGCTAGCTGTTTAGGAGAGCATGTGATATTTATCCTAGCAATAGCCTAATTTTTTATATAAAGGTAGTTGCAAATAGAGAGGAGTACGGAGTAAGGAAGGGAGTTCCCTTCCTTACTCCTCCTTACTCCTCTCTTTTCAGAACTCTCCGTTATCCGTTTCGATGGACCTCAGCATTCTTGGCATGGACATTGGTCAGGAACTGAATCCAAAATGTTACATCGAGAGTGTTATTTTAATTGCCTCCCGTAAGTTGGGTATTCTCAATAAGGTGAGGCAGTTTTTCACTCCCGAGCAGCGCTGTTTGCTGTACAAGACTCAGGGGCAATCGAGTATGGAGTATTGTTCCCATCTATGGGACGGCTCCGCTAAATACCTCCTCGATGCACTTGATAGACTGCAAAAGCGAGTGGTACGCAATATTGAAGATGCTGAGGTTATAGCCTCTCTTGAGGACCTCCAGCTGCGTAGAGACATTGCTTCTCTCAGTGTCTTCTACCAGAATCACTATGGAGAGTGTTCTGAAGAGCTTTTTGATCTAATCCCGCCATCTCCTTTCCTCTCCCGGACTACACGTGCTGGTCTTAGGAACCACCATCATACTGTACAGACAATCAGTACTCGTACAAAAAAATTTGGCAAGTAACGACTTGCCAAATTTTTTTGCTCGCGTCCAAAGCCGAATAGTCTTACAGAGAAACGTCTCTGTAAGACTATTCGGCTTTGGAATTCTTTGCCGGCGCAGTTCCTATAGTCCCGGGTCTTTTAAGTGGGGCTTGAAACGGCATTTATGCAGGCCGTCATGAATGGGTGCGCTCTCATTATTTTGGACTGCATCGGCTGCTTACCATCAGGCAGGATGTAGTCACTATGACGTGCCAATATTAAAAAAAAATACCGTGTTTTAGTGCAAATAAATGAATTATGAATTATATATTAATAAATTAATCATTATCACCATTATCATTATACAACAATTCAATAGGTTCAAAAAGTTATGAAAATAATGACGTCGTCGAAGTGACCACGAAAAATATCTTAAAGAATTCACGTCATCTATGCAAATTAGTAAATTTAAAAACGCAAACAGCAAAACAAAGTCTTTGAAATGGAGATTCTACAATGCAGTGAAATGTCAACGCCTATACCGCATTCCGCGCGGAAAAACAAACATGACACCGATGTTGCTGCCGGACTGAATGAACTGGCGGAGGGTACCGAAGTGTCGGGGCTTCATTAATCCCGTCACCTTCCAAAACAATACCTAAACGATAAACAATTGCAATTCCAATAGTTTATAACACTGAAGTTAATAGATGCGGAAACCTAAAGCTATTATACATAATTATTGCAAAATCATTGCGTTGCTGAAAAAACTAGACTCTAGAACTAGTACTCACTGTTGTAGTGTATGGTGGGTGGGTGGTGGCAGGTTCGGCAGGGCTCCCTGGCGTCGAGGCCGAGGCCGTGCGCGGCCGCGGGCGCGGGGGAAGGGGCAGGGGCAGAGGCGGGCACGGGGCGCGGGCACAGCTTGCAGCCGCCGTTGTAGCGTGCGCATAGGCACGCGTCCACGCGCAGCTCGTTCAGCCCGAACCCGTCGGCCTGCTTGGCCAGCGACGCCACCAGCTTGCCGCTGTCCTGCAGGAACTCGCACGACTGCGGGCACACGTGGCACGTCCTCGCGCCTTCCAAGTTCCTGTTCGATTCCGAATTGAAATTGTCGTTCTGGTTCGTGTCCAGCTCCGGGATCTGGTAGTGCCTCTCGTCCTTCCTGCTCTCCATGCTGCCAGTCATGTACGAGGTGAGGGTCACCTCCGACGCCGATCGCGCAGTATTGTTCAACTTGTACTTTGTCATTATCACTTTTGAATTTGAGAATGTTAAAATTTAAAATAACGTTTTATAAGTTGACTTTCTGAACATCTTAAATGTCTATTTATCCACATTTGTGTTTATATTATATAAAAAAAAAATACTTTTTTAATTCACGTCACTTAAAGTACTTTTATCACAGATTAATTAGGAATGTTTTGTTTAAAAAAAAGTATTTGTATTGGCGTCCGTGTGGTATTGGCGCGCTTTGCACGAGTGGCGGCAATGGCGGCCGCTGCAGCAATGGCAGACTCGCGGCCTGCGGCGGTAGCCGCAGCATCTGCAAAAAATAAGACAATTAGAAACCAGATAGCGTAGGGTTTGTGATGGGATTTTTTGTGTACACATGAATAATCACGGATAACATTTTGCACCTTCACCTAGGTGCAAAAAATTAATAAATTAATTTACTCTGCAATCTAATAGAACGCCTTGTCGTATCATTACCATTTCATTTTAGCTTAAACGTATTCCATATCGACGAAAGGTTGCTTTAGTGGTGTTGGCTTTACCTACTGCCTAAAAAGCCACGGTTTGTTTCCCGATAAGAGCATTTCTCTGTGCGATAGGTACCTACTTGGTCTTGATATCCTGTATAATGTTTTGTTTGTTATACATTGTTAAAATATTTGTCCGCATGCCATAGGGCTAAAACCCTGTCATGCCATATGTGGCATGACAGGGTTATACTCGTATAGGTCCTAACCTATCATCATCAACTTTAGCTTTCGGATTTTCTTGCCTCGAACTACAGTGTTGTGGAACCAGCGGTGGCGGTATTTCCGGACCGTTATGACCTTGGGATTTTCAAAACACGAGCCTATACCTTCCTTAAAGGCCGGCAACGCGTCTGCGATTCCTCTGGTTTTGCGGGTGTCCATGGGCGGCGGTGATTACCTACTCTCCATAAGGTGACCCGCCTGCTCGTTTGCCTCCTTCTTTTATACGTTAAGTTTGGTTCGTTGCTTTATTATTTGTTCCCCCCCCCCCCCCCTATCAATCCTCACACCTGCGCAGCGTACGGTCGAATATCTTGTTAGGGGTTAGGGGAAACCTATTTTTATATTATGTCTTTATCAAATGCTAACACTTCCTATGTCATTCTTTGCTAGGAATTATTAATAATTAATTAATTAATTAATAAAAATAAATAAAATAAATAAATAATATAATAATAATAATAAATATTATTAATTTATTAATTATTATTATTAATTTTTATTATTCTTTACTTTTTCTTTTTCTAGTGACAATATAAATACAAGCTCCTATAATTACGAGTTAAATAAAGGCAATCGTATTTTTTTAATTGAGTGCTGAAATTAGAGTAATTTACTAATTTAAAGTACTACTAATTTAATAATTTTTAAGTTGTCCCAAACCTATAACGAACAGCTTAAGCTCAAAAGAGTTTAGGGGCTGCGATTTTGATAAAAGCTAATACCGCATATTAATTATGTTTAAAAGATAAAATAAAACCAAGCTGGGAATCAACTAAATCGATTTAGAAAATACCTGCATTATCTCACCAAGGATCTTCTAACAATCATATTCATATAGGAAATTATATTTAAAAAAAAAACCACCGAATTTAGAATCTTACTCTCTCTTTTTGAGTCAATTAAAAAAAGGACGAGTAAAGCTGCTGTGCCACAGACAGGCGACAGACATTACTCAGGAATATCAGGCATACAAACGAGGCATAATAAATTACTACCAGATTGAAAAAAACCCGTTTTCATAAGTTCCTTTAACGACGAAGTTAAATTAAGGTTTTTTCATACCGATAACAAAATTATTAAACTCTTTGCAACATAAAATTGTGAAAAAATATAGAAATTTTAAGTTTTATTTTCTTAATTTATCTAAAAACCAACTATCAAAAATATTTACAAACAAAAAATGAAAAAAAAAGAAATCGCCCGAACAGGGACTTGAACCCTGGACCCTTGGATTAAAAGTCCAATGCTCTACCGACTGAGCTATCCGGGCTTCGACAAGAGTGTTGAAATACGGTAACACTTGCCTGAGACAGTTTCGTCATAGAAATTATCGTATTGGACAAGTAATATTGCTATTTTATAAAGATGGCGTAATATCTGAAATAATCATGCGGCTTTTGAATGTAATCATAATGTGAGTATTGTTTAAAAAATATATTGTCGTGAACTATCCCTAGCACGTAGTAGTAGGTATACCTATTAGCTTTGTGGAATGGAAAGCACTATTTTAAATGTGTGAAAAGCAACTCAAAAAGATTAACCCTATACTTGGCAGAGTTTTTTTTGTGGAATAAAATTATACTTTAATTTTAAAATGTGGTGCTTTTTCACTACCTATTCGAAATTTTTTGTAAGTTAAAGTGTCTCAAATAATCTACTATGCCAAGAATAGGGCTAAGACAATGTGGATCGAAAACGTGACAAAATGCAATGCAATTCATATTCATAACACAATAGGTACCTGGTGAAAATGTAATTTGTAGTTATCGGTAGAACTCATAAATCAACGCATTGATTTGCGCGACAATCGCCTCTGGTGTTTTAAATAAAAATAAATAAAATCTTTTTATTTCGGACAGCGTGGATCCATAGTTCGTTAAAAAACAAAGCTAAGTATGTGAGTTTTACTTACTAGGTATGACTTAAGTATCACGGGCCTGGAAATAACAGATTATATTGAGTAAATTTGAATTTACGCGATTGAAAGTCCACTGTGGCAATTACAAAAATGGACCTTAAAGTTTGTGAAACCAAATCCACGGGGCTGATATCCCCTCCCCCCGCCCCGTGCACACGTGTGCCATAAACAAACACCCTTCTTTTCTCCAAGGTCAGGTTCCTTTAAGTGCATTGGGGTCGGAATAAGAGGGTGCAGAACTATACCTATTCGTTTGACCTTAGTTTCTCGCGACATACTTTTATTGTTTTATTTTATTCCAAAACGGCCTTCACCTTACCTTGTAGTGAGAACTATGAAATATGATGTACCCGTTCCTTTTCAATATTTCTTCAACAGCTCTTTCTCTTTCGGTATTAAAATAAATTCGCAATAAAATTGCTAATATACATGATTTATAATGTCACCTTTAGATCACCGGTAAAGTGCGAAATGTTAATGAATTGTTTTCATCCACTAATCGGGGTCAGGGCAGCCTCCGCCAGCTCGCAACAGCCTCAGCAATCGGTTACGTAACTTACAGGTCCATCCTTAAAAGCATTGCAAGCATTATTTTTTATTTTGCTACTTAATGATCACACAAACAGACGTTAAAGGTTGGATCCATCCAACAAAATTTTATAAAGTGTGGGTAGGTAAGTAGTACGTGTTGCTGTAAAAACGAAAATATAACCAATATATTTGTAAGGTAAGTACAATAATGTAGTTTGAAAAATAAACAAGTTGACATAACCCAGAAATCTGAAAATCGTACAGAAGACGTAATTTCTATACTCGTAGTCTACTCAAATTTAAATGTTAAACAACAGTCTGCTTTTATTTATTAGCCCACATGACAAATTTGATACATGTAGTATCTGATAAATTAAAATGAGACACGATTGAAAGAAAGAAATTTTGTGACTTTGCAAACATCACACGACTTATACAATGTTATTTTTAGTTTATACGAAACCTGAAAACTGTTTGTTCAGAGAATCGATTTCAATATTTTTTATACCATGTTACATTTTGACCAAATAATATTTACAAAATCTCAACTATAGTATATACCCTACTAAAAACACACAAAAGGGCAGCACAAAAAGCTTGTAACTTCGTGAATTTTCAAGATATTATTTTAATTTTTTTTGTACTGATTCTTTAAATGAAAATATTTGACCCGTGTTACGGCTTTCGTATAAACTAAAAATAAGGTTGTATAAAACAAAAGAAAACAAGAAACAAGGCTAAGCTTACGACCATTCGAAAGAAAGTTAGGTTTAAAAAGCTGATGACAATATTTTGAAAGAAGTTAATTTTCCGTTTAGTATATATACCTAACTGCTACAAAAACTAGATATCTAAGATCTAGAGACTAGCACATTGTCTAGCTAGACAAAATGCCGCAGCCTTCAGAACTACATGGAAATCTCTATCAACAACGGCCTTCCGGCTCAAATAATGATGATTAATCAGTCATTAATTACTTCAGATGAAGATGTCTTATCATTTTCCTGGAACAAAAGATAAATGGTTGTCGTTGGGCAGCATTTCTAGTTTACAACTTTGTAAATAGTTAGGTATTTCTCTCGATATTGACATATATCAACTTTACTGCAGTGACCTTTTGTAACATTGTGACACTTATTTTTTTAAATATTGTTCCTTTTAATGTTTGACGCAGCTACTTTCAAACCTTAACACGACGTCCAATAAGATGAGTTGCTACGAAATAAAGTAAACTGAGGATCTACAGGTAGGTCACCCTTACCACCCATCTGCTGACTTCAAGAAAGTAAATGGACTAATTAGCTACAGGTCGTAACGCCGCCATGCCATGGACTTCCACGTGCACACGTTGCAATGTGGACATTGTAATGAAGGAATTCCATTTGCTCGTAATCATGTAAGGTTTGATGTAATTCTTTTGTTGATGTTATTAGAATGTGAGTAATACAGGTAGAAATAAACACAAGGCGATAAGCAATATAAGTAGCAGAGTCAGATATATCACTCGTACAGTCAACACCAAAGGTAACTGATGATTGGTCATGTTTCAAAATATGAAATCAGTGTGAAAATCAAAACTTTTTAAACGCATATCGAAAAACCTTCGAGTGTCTACTAGTACCTGCAGACTTTGACTGTAGTTATATAGAAGATATCGACTAACACTATCGAAACTTAATTTTGAAATCTAGTTAGCATCATCTACTTTGCTGTTGACTGTATCTAGTTCTGCGAGAAAATACCTAGTAGGTACTTGAGTACATAAGATAACAAGTAGCCAGAAAAAAGGTAGTTTTGATTAATATTAGCCCTTAATATTTTTATATAACGTTCAATTTTAATCGAACTTTTTTCAAGGTAAACTCGCAACAAAAACTCTTTCAATATCCATTAACGAACCAATTCGCCTATAATCTTGTGAATTAATTCATTCTTACAACATAATCTATTATGAAAGTGTTTTAAATGTTCTAACCTGTTGGTCACACAGCACCTAGAGGTCGCGCGGTCTAGATACCTAGTCGTCACGCTCGGCGTCGGCGGGATCCTCCAAGTGCACAGCTAATTAGCGGATTGGTCTTGCTTGCGAACCGCCCGCCGCGCCGGCAGATTACTCGAGATCGAGTGACGCTGGAGGTCGTGGACTCTGAGACAATGTTTGCATTGCTCGTATTCACCCAGGAAGATCATCCATACTTATGAAGGGTAAGATGGAGGTAAGCAATTGTAGGGAGCGAAGTTAAAAGCGTTACTGGGGAAAAGGCTATACAATACTCAAATGCGCTATCTCAAAATACCCTCGCACGATAAGTATTCAAAATGCAACTACAGACACATACATTAAACATGCAGACTCGCATCATGGGCCTAAGAAACTTTATTCGTAGATCAAGAATACGAAGACCCGGTTCACACGCGCTCTATTTCAGGTGCAGACCGGTACCTGTACCTGGGCGCTTGTCCCCACCCCCACGATCGTAATATAATTAATATTGAATCTGAAACAGCTAAATAATAGACGTTCTGAATGGATAGAAGGTAAAAAAATTTTTGGACGATTTTCGAATCGTCCAAAAATTTTTCTTTCTCTTTTCTTAATTTGAAAAAAGGAGACAGTGTTGAAAAAAAACCCACGAGCGGGATTTGAACCCGCACCCCATGACATGCCGGGTCAGGTGCACTGCCGACTATGCTATCGTAAGCCACGATTTTCAAATCGTAATTTGTTCGCCACAATAGTTTCGTAAAATTATATGTAAATAATCACTTTTCTTAAGTTTATTTAAATTATAAAATTTGGTTTCGACTTTGACTTTGATCTGTTCAACCCAAGCAAAGGTTGGAAACCTAAGCAAATGAGCTGGTAAGCATCATAATTATAACTTACACTTAACGCACCTGATTAAATTTAAAAGAGGTTATACAAGCTAAGCAAAATAAACGCGAGTAGATCCGTAAAAGTTGTTTCATTCCAATGCGTAGTGTTCGCGTAAACTTTAGAAAACAATATTATAATCATATTTTGTTTCTAATGATTTTCAAACCACACCCTTTGTAAGAGTAATAAGTTATCTTGTAAGTTTGCAGTAAGTAGTGTTGGGTACAGACGGGAAGTAGGCGCCTTGAACTTGCGTACGTCGTCGTCGGCGTCGTAAACCAATTACCGTTGGTGCGTATGCCGCCGAATTGGCCGGCGCTCCCTGGCTGTAACGCGCCCCGGAATGGCCGCTCATATCGCTCATGACTCCCGGTGACGTCACCAGTACACACATCTACCGCAACGGTGACGAAAGACTATACCACAAAATAAGTAAGCTTAATTCATACCGCATACCACTAGCTTCATACTGTTGAAGCTTTCCTTCTGCAATCTTCTTTGTTGTGACTATAGGTTTAACTTAGAGTAAGTCCGTTTGGTTATATTTAATTGTTCCACTTACCTGTTAATTTACAAATAATAGATTTTGTATTTGTATTAAATAAATAATAAATAATAAATTTTCCTACACTCACACCAATTATCTAGCCCAAGAGAAGTTTCGTTATAAAACTCGTTATATGGTTACTAGACAACGGATAAACATACTTAAAATACTTAAATAAATACTTATTATACATAGAAAACACCCAGACCCGAGACAATTTAGAAAAACAATTGTTTCTAAATTGACCCGACCGGGGTTCGAACCCGGGACCTCAGAGATGGCGACACCATGAACACCGGTGTACAAACCACTCGACCAAGGAGGTCATCATTTATATTTATTTTATATTATTTTGTATAACTAAGATTTACAGGTAATACTAATTTCATTTATTGTAAATTGTATTTCATGTTTGTAATACGAAACTATGGATCTTTTCCTGATTACATTTAATCGTATCTTTTGTAATTGTGAACATTTATAACGAATATAGCGGTGTAATTTACAGATGAGATAAGTGTACGATGACAACAAAGTTTATGTTATATTATATAAATGACGGACATAATGAGACGTAACGTTTCGTTTCCGTGATATTTAATTGTTAATGTGAAAAATAGTAGTTTATGCAACTGTCATATAATGAAGGGTATTAAAACACGAGTGTGAGTTTATGAAACGAGCGCAGCGAGTTTCATAATAGTAACGAGTGTTTTAATACCCGTGTTATATGCAGTTGCATACACTACTTTATCTTCACTAATGCAATTAGTCAAACAACAAGAGTAAAAGCTGACAATAGTTTATTTATAATAATTGTTCAAATTTTGGATGGTACAATTTTGAAAGTTAATGTTAATTATTGATCCAGCAGCTGTAGCGGTCGCGGGGCAAGCAGTAGACCTCGTAGACGGAGTTGGAATATTTATAATTACTTCATTCGTCTTGTTTTCTATACTGTTCAAGATCGTATTTGAGACTTGAATTTTATTCATTAAAGACTCATCAATGTAGCTTTCAGCCACAGTAGAAGACTTCCACCCCCCGTGTCGTTTCAGTGCGGTCAAATCACCACCGCTATCTATGAGAAGGGTCGCCGAGGTGCGCCGGAAGCAATGCCCCGTGTACAACGCTGGGTTAGGCAGATTCAAAAAACTTCCGATAGTTTTTCCCAGAGCACCAAATTTATTAATACCAGTTCTTTGATCGACGCACTTCCCCGATCTATAGCTCAAGAAAAAGGCAGGGTTTCGACAGGGGGTGGGTCGAAGTTCCATGTATTTTTTACATACGGCATAGCAGTTGCCCGTCACAACGAAAGAACGATCTATTTTCGTTTTTGTTTTCGAAACTTTCACCATGATTGTACTGTCGTCTATGTTAGAGACTTCATCGAACTGGATGTTGTATAGCTCTTGCCTTCGGCATGCCCCCATTATGCCGAAGATTAGTGCAACCTGTAACAATAAACGATATAATAAGCTTGAGGTACATAGCCAAGGCAAAAACTATGATTTATGAAGTAGTAAAGTGTAGGTACCTACTACCTAATTTATACACAAAGCGCTTAAACGGAGTGTCTAGATAACTTGCGTGTGTAGTACGTAAGTACTAGGTAGATTAAATAACAGAACTAAAATACACTTACCTTTTCAAAAAGATACAAAATATCTGGTGAATCTTTCAGGAACATCTTTATTTGACCTGATGTAAACGTCAAGGACTTTTTTTCCTTGTGTCCTTCTGAACTGCGTTTCAGGAACGCTATGACTTTTGAATACTTCGTGATATCAATATTGTTGTAGATACTCAGTGTGGACTTGAGCATAGAATATTTAGCCCACATAGAAGACGGCTTGAGTTTGTCGGAGAGGTCTTTGAGATACACAAGAATGACATTTTCAGAAAATGATGTAGTTTTCTTTTCGATCTTCCATGCCAAAAAGTTATTATATTCTTTTTCATATAATTTTCTAGATTTTTCTGGCAAAAGATTGTGAACTCACAATCTTTTGCCTTTTTAATCTAGAATTGGCAACAAAAGTAACTAATTTTGTTGCCAATTCTAGAATATCCCGAGGCGTACAAATATCATCGTCGCTGTCCATTTTTAACTTTTAATTTGTATTTTAAAAACAAAACACATTGCGAAACATTAAATTCACGCGTACGTGTATTGTCACAGTGAACTTGCCGCCATTAAAATCTAACCAATGAGAGCGCAGCTGCGCGCGCAGGGCCAATCAGGAGCGTGCGCGCGCTGTTCTTTTTTTATTTAATTGGCACAAGATCTTACCAAAGAGTTTTGTGTATGTAAGTTTAGTAGTTTCGACGAAGTTTTCACGTATAACCCAACTGTTTTCAAAAGCCAGCCTAATATAAAAATTTTATACAACTTGTATGAGGATTTTGACATAAGGCTCGCCAGGTTAATTGGTCGCGTTTTATTGATGTTATAATGAGATTTTACGATATCGATGTGGATATTATACCATCGTGTGAAATTGCTGAAATTGAGTGTTTTGTTGTCAGCGCTATAACTGTAGTAATTATAAGTCAAGTATTGGAAACATAAGTAGAATGTTACAACATTAGTGTAGATAAAACACATTACGGTATCTTATATAATTATTGAAGAATTAGCTGTAATCACCCGCTATAATTATTTTATTTTATTTCATAAGTGCCTTATACCTGCGCGCGCGCTGTTGTTTAGTTGACGGCGTGCGCGGCGCAGCGCGGCGTGGCGACGCCGGCGCGGCGTGTCCGATCGATTTCCCGTTCAGATCGAACTGTTTATAATGTCCACACTATTATGAAGCACAGCTGTTATGCCAACATAGGTGGCCTGTAAGGTTGACCACTCACGTTTCATGTATTTCCCGTTACAGTGTTACAACTATACTATTTTCATACTTATCACTAAAAAATATACTATGTTATTGGTTACTTTATGTGCTATCAGTAAGAAAGAATACTTCACATGCTGTGTTCACTACTTTTTACATTGTTTAGCTTAGATACATAGAGTAATTTAATATTATGTAAGGCTATGAAATTTTACGGAGATTGTGATTTAAATTAAATCAAAGTTTTGTTTTATCTGTTAGGAATATTTTTACGGTGGCTCTTTTGGATAACGAAGTATAGTTACAGCGCGGTCCGAAATCGACGTCTATATCTTAAAGATTATAAATAAAATAAAATAAAATAAAATAGTTATTACAAGACAGAAATAAGAAAAACTAAATTATAAATAGTCCTTGTGTAACCGTATGTAGGGTTCACAAAATCAGGGCCTATATTTTGACGCTCTAAACCTATTTTATTATAGAAAAAAATATTTAATATAGTATTTGCATGAGGTTGTTAGTGTTTCTGTTGTGCCAGTTGCCAGCCCTGGCGGCTGCTTTGTTGACGGCGACCTCGGTGGCGTAAGGTCGTGTTTTCATTAGGTCCTCAAACAATTGCTGGACAGCAGCACGCCGCGCCGGCCGCACATACGCCGCACAAACGCTGCACAAACGCCGAACAAACGCCGCGAACCCGCCACGATCCGACGCCGACGTAACAATTGTATTTATTGAATTGTAACAACAAAACGTATCAATAACATAATGAAACATTGTCATGTTGATAAGTTAGAAAATCTACTGAAGTTTGAAAGGAACAACTGAAATACGTTTTACGCATAAATATGTTTGAGTTCAAAAGATACAAACAGAGAAACGTTGGTAATTTATAGGGTGGGTCAAAACTAAATATTTTTTTTATATACTCGTATATATTTCAACCTGATGATAAGTGATGATGATACAGGTGGAAGCGCACTTCACCCGGAATCATAATATCTCTGGCTGCCGGAATACAACAATGCTACAAACATTGATGTTACGGCGACATATTTAGATAAGATGGTGGTAGCCAGCCAGGCGGACAAACAAGCCCTACCACCAACCAAACCGAGTACACAAACATGTACCCCCCCCGCTGGGAATCGAACCCGGGACCTCTGGGTCTAAACTGGTGGTTTTAACCACTAGACGACAGAGGCGATTAAAATGTAAGTATGTGTTAAACATAAACAATAATCACCAGTAGGCAGCAGGCTTAGTCTGAGTTCAGAGCTATTTGAGCATAAGCGTACCTAAACAATATCACGTAGGGTATAGAACATCCCAACCCTACCCGTATACTCACAATGCCAATACTCAATGCCCAAAACAGTGTAATATGGAAAACGCTACAAAATCCAGAAAATCTGGGCACACCAATCAGCAACTATGAGCCGGAGCAACCCTCGTTAAACCAGCGAGATGGTTCAGAGTGCCATCTCTATCGTCGTAGTCATATGGAATATTTATTGAAATAGTAAAAAAAACAGCTGATGATCATCGTGTTGATACCCACCTTTCGAAAGATTTTTTTGATGCACATTAATTATACGATATTTTTGCTTGATTCGTTCTCGGATGAGTATGAAGAATGTTTCTTGTGATCACTTTTACAAAAGAACATTCTCTACGTATGTGCATTTTGTTTCTATTTATTATTTATTTATTGGATCACCAACATAAGATACAGCATTACAATTTAATATTTATATTAGGGTTGTTTAATTACTGTTCTTAAATTTATAGGTAATCACAGCGTGCACAAAAATTAACATTTAAAAAAAAATAACATCAACAACAACAAATAATAATCAAAGTAACATTCCAAAATGTAACATAAACATTTTTAAATCATTTAACAAATCATTAACCTCTCCAATTTACCACTCAACTACATTTAAGTACTACTTAGGCATGTCATTATTTTTAAGTATTTTGAGAAACCCGGGAAGACTTTGAAAATGGATATCGAGCTCTGGAAGCCTTTGGGATAAAATGTTGTACAGACGACTTAAGCGTCTCACCGGCGAGCTGCGACCCATTCTGGTTCTGCAGAATTTATTTGCGAAGTCTTCTGTCTATAGAACGCATTTTTGTTAAATTTTTTAACAACCACATCGAGTGGGGTCCAAAAATCCAAAAATTCCCATAAGGCTGTTTGTTAAACCATGCAGTGGGGATATAAGAAAAAGAAAATGACAATCCCCAATGTTGGGGATACGTAGGTTGGGATCTCTGGAATAATCCGTCCTTTTGGATGTGCTAACAATCGCGGCGAGACATTTTGCGGGCGTCACTCAAAACTTCCTAAATAAGACATAAACGCGCTCCTGATTAGGGTAACTAACCCACTTGTAATGTTTTGTCATTATCAACAAAAGCAAGAGATTTTATATATTATTTTGTAACAGCACCATATAAATATATCGTATTTAAATTGTCACATCTAATGCACATCTACATTTAAGCCTGAAACGAATGTACTAATTATTAAATAAAAGTTTATCACATTATTTATATATTATAATTAACATTATTCATGTTTTAGATATAATCTGTGTTATTATTATTATTATTATTATTATATCTTTATTGCTTTCCCATATGTATTACAAGGATCTTAAGATAATGTCAAGAACAGTATGGACCCTGTCGGGCACAGCAAAAAATTAGGGGAGAGGAGGACGTTTCATGTGCTTTTTCATTTTATTTAAATTTATTATTTTGTAGATCGTCTTTAAAATACTCTTGTAATGTATAGTAAGTAAGTGTTGTAAGTTTACGGTAAATAAGTAAATAAATGAGTAAAAGGAACACGACAGGAAACAAATTTGAACTACGTGCTGTTCTATTGTTTTTACAAGGAGGTGAAATCTCTTGTTATTAAAATAGTTTTTAGTGAAATGCAAAATGATAAGTGGATATAGCCGTCAGCTTCACCATCATCATCAGCCTGTATAAGTAATGTCTGGAGACTGTATACGTCCCACTGCTGGGCAACCCTTCCAGGTTATGGACGGTACATGGAGAGAACTATAGATTGACCACATTACGTACAATGGACCATTTAACGAGCATGCTAATATTGCCGCCACTGGTGGTCACCCATCTCAGAATCATGGATTCATTTTTATTAAGAACGTTACTGGCGATTATTCACTTTTTCCACTTGTGGTTGTTATATATGAAACATAAAAAAAATATAAAATAATGTTTAAAGCCAGTGTAAGGCGTGTTTGAAATTATTTAATGTTTACGATTCGCAATTTTTATGCTGCGTTGAGTGTGCGGCCAAAACAAAGTTGACTTTGAATCAGCATCAACGTTTCAGTGTGCTAGAAACCAACGGCCGACTCCAATAAATTGATTATAATAGAATATTTGAACAATACGTTTTGGTAAACAAGGTAAATTCTACAATAATAATATATTCATATATCTACATTGCTTATTGGTGTGGACGACGCGAACGGTTTCGGTCAATTGGTTAGTTAATTGCATTTACCGATTTATCGGACAAAATTTATTGAAATTTGGTACCTAAAACAAACGTTACAAAACTGCTTAAAACGACCAACAATTTCATAATTTGCGAAACACTCGTATATAAGTAAAATAAACTTTCTCAAACGACTCACAGAATAAACAAACGCTGGTCACGAATTCGCCAGCTGCTTTCTCTAAGCCGAGATGTGTGTGACAGACGGGAGGACGCGCGGGCCGGACACGCGAACCGGACACGGACACACGGACACACGGACGCAGACACGCGGGCTCGGACACGCGGGCTCGTCGGACGCCGGCGCGCGACTGACTATGCCTCATTGTTTTGGTTTCGAGTTGACAAGTTGACATGCAACGCTGTGGCAAGGGCGGCGTTACACTGCATCAGTGCTCTTAGAGTAGATATATTATCGTAGAGGTTGGTGATATAAAAACAAAAAAATATCATCCTTAATAAGTAGGACTAGGCTGAACATGCCCGCATGTCAAACGAAATACGGGCGAGGACGGCGCGGGGGCCGGCGCGGGGGCCGGCGTGAACAACATAGAATTACCTTGATGATGAAATTCATTTATTTCTATTTGGTTTTGTTTTATTAAAATTGATTTTATTCATTCGTAGATTATTTATAAATTCTAATTAACTTATTCATTTTTTCACGACTAAACTAAAATGAAACGGCACCAGCTGTTGACGCTATCTTGTAAACAAAACGAAACTAGCGCCGCGGTGGCGGATAAACCATACTAATTCAATGTTACGGCGGCGCGGCCGGCGGCGCGTTTTAAACACCATAATGATTCAACATCAAAACTAGTCGTTTGGTTGAATGAATGGCATGCTTTTAAACGGCTATTTTAGCTGCGGCATAGATAAAATGACAAAGGTGTTGAAACAAACTTTATAGCTTCGCTCCTTAGTGGAGGAGCGACTCTGTGAAGTGCAAACCGTTGGTTGCCTGTATAAAGAACGATGGCTCGGGTTCGAGTTCCGTCCCGCGGAATGCCTGCACTCTAGATGGTTCACGGTAATCGCATAATCGGCTGTCCATAAATGACATAACATTGCAGTGACCGACCGTACGCACCAAATGTTCTCGGTTCTGCGATTGGATGCCTACTATTTTCCCACTAAGTTCATACGAGTAAATAATATTATATGTGGTCTAAACCTTTATATCTCTATACTCGTATAGACACGTTAATACCCGTATCGCTAAATTTGGGTAAATAAGCCCTACCTATAGTATGTTTGATGCGCATATGCGTGCCTACTAACAATACTCAGGTACTTACGTCTTAGCACAGAATAACTTTCACAAAAGCTTATTTATTTTGTATTTTTTTAAATGTTTATGGTATTAGCCTAACCAAGATTGTCGAACCATCTTCACCAGCCTTTTTTATGTTCCCACAGCTGGGACGAGCCAACCGAATCCTATGGATGGATGGATAGGGACAACGGGCCATAAACCACCACGCGGGCTCAGGGCGGATTGGTGGTTGTTAACGACTGTTAGCATTAACAGCCGTTACCAATGGCTTTACGTGCCTGCCGAAGCACGGAGGATCTCAAGATGATAAATTGTTGGTCACCCATCCATTGACCGGCCTTTGCGATAAATGCTTAACCTTAGCAATCGCAGACCGGGCGCGTTATCCACTACGCCATCGAGCTCCTCAAACTTGTCAAGTGTAGGTTGATAATTATGAATGAATGAATGAATGAAAAATTTATTCGGAGCAAGAACATTTTAAACTTAAACATATTAAACAAAACACAATTAAATGCTACCGAAATGGTCGCCACTCAGCTTGATCAATTACAAAAACCGGCAATGATAAATCCAAACGCACACTTTGCATGACCTGAAATTTAAACTCACGACCTTCAGATATCGCCGAGTGCTTTATCAGTCCTGTGCCTTACCTGTACCTCTGCCGGTCTGTGTTCCCGAGTGCATATAACCCTAAAGTTTTTAAAGCCCGAGTGAATAGGCTATTTCTGGGCAAGCTCGTTCCATCGTCGGCCTCTTCTTAACACTAGGGATTAGATTGAGGCCAAAAGCAAGCCCATCTCACAATAAAAAATACCTCATGCTAAGTAACGGTCAGGCCAAAGTCGGGGGTTTTATAGTTGTACTCTTGGTGATAAGGTTGTTGATTGTTTTTTAAGTCCGCTCAGCTATAGTTACCACCATCTTATTTAAGTCTGTCACCGACTAACAATTTCGTAGCATTGTTGTGTTCAGATTGCCAGGGTTAAGTTAACGATTCCTTCTCACTTCGACTTTAGCATTTTCGTCATTTATCATAAGGTGGGTTGGAGGCCGAGCCATGGGTCGGTAAGCCCGTAGACAATCATTTTTTGAAGTTAAATGCTTAGATATTGTTTTCCAAAGTTACGCGAACACTATACATTGAAATGAAACAACTTTTACGGATCTACTCTCGTTTATTTCGGACGTCAAAAGATAAACATTAACCCTCTTATTCATAAAAACTATATAAGCATTTTTAGTTAAATAATGTTTTGTCAACGTCACACAAACGTCATTTTGTATTTGAGAAAAAGTGACAAAACAATGAATAACTAAATAATGCTTAAGAGCGTTTACGCCGCACACTAGCGCCGCCAATGAAAAAAAAAAACATATCTAGTAATTAAAGATAGAAAATCAAATTATGCTCAACAAACTATCTGAATGAAGTAATTTAGCATTTTTACGTCACCTAATGAATACCCTGACATGTTATGGTTTAGTTAAATATGGCGTTATAGTTAAAAGTGGCCGTAACGTCTTATTTATCTAAACCATAACATGTGAGGTGTTCATTAGGTGACGTAAAAATGCTAAATTACTTCATTCAAATAGTTTGTTGAGCATAATTTGATTTTCTATCTCTAATTACTAGATATGTTTTTTTTTTCATTAGTGGCGCTAGTTTGCGGCGTAAACGCTCTTAAATAGTTTTTATGAATTTTTATTTACAAAGTAATTTGTGAAATAAACGCGGGTTTATAAAGTAATTTGTGAAATAAACGCGAGTAGATCCGTAAAAGTTGCTTCATTTAAATGTTTAACTTTATCTTCAGTACTTAATAATGTAAAACGATAATTTTGGGATACTCCACTTTAATCACCTATCGAGTATTTCCGATCCGAACGCGTCGGCGCTGGCGCTTCTCCCACCCCCACGAGCCGGTCCACCCAAGCCGAGTTTCTAGCCTTTCGATATGTCCCGCTCCCGATCCGATCCGAACTCTCGGAGAATCTAGTAGAGAAACGCTTGCGTGATGCAATACCATCTAGAAATACTCTAACAGTGTCTCGATCACATGGCAATTTAAAAAAAACCAAATGTTTGCAGCAGGATTTGAACCTGCACCCTAAAGTACCAGTATAGTGTTGAATAATTTCGGCGAACTGGTTAGAACCACGATAGCTCAATTGGGAGAGCACCTGATCCGGTATGTCAGAAGGGTGCAGGTTCAAATCTTGCTTGTGGAAATTTTTTCAACATTTGTGTTATTGTAATTTGGTCGTAACAAAATTTGCGTTAAAAATTATATAAACAATACAAAATCATTTTTTGGCCGTTTAAGTTTCTCGCTGCTCCCAAAATAGTTCGGTGACGCGAAAGGCCACCACCAAACTCTCTTCAAACAAATAACAGAATATCACTAAGGCGAATACCCCCTGAACTATTCTACTCAGATTACTTGCTAGTGATGTAGTTTGTTTTATTTTCAGTGCGTTGAATACACCACTAAAAATAGTATTAACATAAAATTATGTAAGACTGTAAATTAATATAATTGTGCAAATCATATTATTATAAGAATTATGACTTGCAAAAAATATAATGTACCGGCCCATTAGTTGCTGTGATTGCTTGTGTTTCATGCAACTTGGTGGAAACGTCACTCACAACCCGGAAGCTGGCTGCTCGACCCCTGGACCGGAACAGCCATTGGCGTAAACGCTGGTCACATCAAATTTTCAATTCCGAATTTAGACACTTTAACAATAATAAATAGGCAGTTGTTTTGATTGATTCGAGGGCAGCAGAATCAGAATCATTGATTGGTCAAATAACAAACAGCTCATTTAGCAACGTTGCATGCGCACTACAATGCAGTTTTAGTTGTATGCAGCCATGACCTGCTAAACGAATGTCTCAACTTTTCTGGAAGGGTATCTAAACCCTCTTACTTCGTTAAAAATTACATTAGGCTTAGGTTTTGTAATAATAAGTCTGGCTGATACAATAAATCAAATTACAAGATTTAAAAAAAATTTAAGAGAAACCTTTTGTATTTTTTCGAATTTCGAATATTCGGATCTGAGCACTGCTCTCGAGTATACTTCGGGCTGCTCGTTACATTGTATAGGTACATAGGTAAGTATAATATTTATATACATAGTGCCTCACTCATAAACAAAGAATAAGGTCCGAATAGTTATTCCGTGTTTTGTTCCTGTCATGTAAACGTCATTTCAAATTAGAGTAAAAGAGACAAAACACGGAATAAATATTTGAAGCTTATTCTTTGTTTATTTGTAAGGCACATAGTGTACAGGTATATACATACGAGTAGTATACCTTTATTGAAGTAAAATAATAATGTACATGTACCTACCTATACCTACTCGTAGGTGCTACAAATAATCGGAGCAAAATAAATCTGCTCTAGTCCACCCGCATAACACTAATCTATTTAATTATTTATAAACATAATTAATAATTTGAAAAAAAAAGGATTCGATTGTAATTGTAATTAATTGTAATTTGTTCGCAACAATATTTGCGTAAAATTATATGTAAACTAGCGGCCGCTCGCGGTTTCACCAGTGTGGTTCCCGTTCCTGTGGGAATATCAGAATAAAAAGTATCCTATATGTTAATCCCGGTTGTAAACTATCTGTATGCCGAATTTCATCCAAATCCATTCAGTAGTTTTTACGTGAAAGAGTAACAAACATCCATCCATACTTACAAACTTTCGCGTTTATAATATTAGTAGGATAATCATAATTATTATTGTTTAATTCAAAGAACTAGAAAAAGGCTTTAACAGCGCCGAGCGCCTACTGATGAGCTGATGATGAAACAATGGCACGCGTTGCTGCACCGCCACCGCCAGCCCTTCGCGGAACGGCCGCCGGCGGCGGAGCCTCGCGGGCCAATTACCATTGTTCACTTTCATAATTGCTAATTGTTGATTCACCTCATTAATGGAAGGTTCTTAAACTGTTATGGAACTTTGAATTGAATTGACATCTTATTTCAGTGTTGTATTACACGCTATAAACATAATATTTACGTGTACATTTCCATGGAATTCCATGCGGTTGAGAAATAGTAATAAAGTTTTAAATTTTACGAGTTTGATAAAAGTGTGTACTAGTCACACATCTATGTAAATCCATACTATACTTACATCGAATCACGCGGTCACCCTACACATATTCACGAAAAATGATAAGATCACAATTTAGGAAATCTATATTTTAAATACAGAGGGATCCCACTATTCTTTCGCTTTGTTTGAAGTAAACTGACACTTGTGTGCCACAGCCATCCGATTGTCCCGGAAGACGGGCCGTCGTCGGAGCTTCCGGTACTCCGAACGTCGTATCTAGATTAATTGAAATAACAGAGGTCACAGCTAATTCATTAAGCGAAGCCTTCTTCGCTTTAAGAAAAAAGTTGAAAACGGTTAGCGTCTTAAATTTTAGGTGTCGACTCTATTTCGACCAAAAACCATAAGAATAAACAATAATAATTGTTTATTCTAATGCCAAAACCCAAAAGTTATTCATTAACAATGATAATGGGTTAAAATTGTTTTATTTATCATTAAAAATATACATTTATGAACAAACACTGCTGCTAAGTCTGATAACAGATGTCTAGACACATTAACGAAAAGACTATCAATGACCACGCTTTACTCGTAACGTGTAAGCAATTACATAATAGGTTTAAAAAATGCGTGTTTTGGTTTGTTTAATTTAGGAAACGCTTTTCCTATATTCTTATTACAAATAGTCTGAGAGGTTCATAACGTGGTTTTTTATAACTCGTATTACGTAACATTGTGTTGTGGCACTAGACGCCTCGGTGGCCGAGTGGCGAAGCACAAAGCCCGATACCCGAAGGTCCCGGGTTTTAATCCCAGGTCGGGCATAGTTTGTTTCGGTTTTTTCGATGCATGCCCGGGTTTGTGCACCAACCTACATTTGGCAAGCGTGGTGATTGATAAGAAAATATGTTTTGTCCATCCAACGGTTGTCTGGAAGATATCACTCTCAGTGATATGACCGCTCTTTGTACGTCTATCTTTTATGTAGTTTTTTGTCAAATGTTTTATTTTTTGGTGTACAATACAGTTTATTTATCTCATGTTATCTTAAGCCATACCCATCAATAGTAGTGTACCCTTGACTTCAATGGTGGAGGCCTTTGCCCAGCAGTGGGACAATTGGCTGTACTTACGTACTTATTATTGTAGTACTTATTTTCCTACCTATCATATTATTTGTAAGAAAACATTCTGGTCGCCTGTTTCTTTTTCCCTGTTCAGGCTTTATTAAATGGTCGCCGCCTGGATAGAAGTTGTGGCTGTTGGGATTAATGTTATAATTTTACCTCGTATTCCACTAACCTGATATTCTTTGGTGTCTTACAAGTTTTGTTACAATGCAAACTCTTCTCGCGTTAACTTTAAACCACCGGACACTCTAAAAGTTGAAAGAGCTATGATCATGATGATAATCTGGAACTTATCCGACTGATGCCGCAGCGCAGCGCCCGTGACCGCTCAACAGATCGGTGGCGAAGCGGCCGGCGGCGGTGCTTTTTGCCGTCGACGCCCGTGGGAAAAACGGTGGAGCGTCGCATGCGGCACGGTACAACGATCAATGCTATCGGCAATCGATACATTATTTATTGCGTCTTCTTTCAAATAAACATGCAAAAAGGTATTTGCAATATGTATTTCGTTTACATCATTCGCAGTAACTGCTTAATTTTGGTTTTTATTAGACAGAAAGTTCGTTTGATCTTTTGACACACTTAAGGTCAAAACTGGCTGTAACGTGTCCTCGTAACGTAACGCACTTATGCAATGTGAGCGGATGCATGGTTGAAGTGCTTAGGGTGGGTTTTGTTTATTATCCGTATTCATTCGATTGCGAAAACGAAAATTTGTATAGATTTTTTTAACTCTTCTCGTATGTCGCCAGGCGGCGCTCGCTGCTTCAATACCTTGCTGATTGCCTCAGATGGCATTTTCAGCTTCACCGGGCTTTTTTGGGGGCGGCGAGGTACGTAAAGTACCTCAAGCCGTGTGAAACGAATCACCTTCGGAGGTTTTATAGAGGGAACGGCATCACACACTAAAGTGCGTGTCCCCGTGCCCTACTAGATTCTCCGAAGGGATCGGATTGGATCGGGGGCTTCAATACCATAATAATTTTCGTTTTGGTTAACGTGATCGAATCTTAAATTAGATTAACACTAGGCACCGTGTACAATGAGCTGACCCATATTATCTGTCAGTCGGCATTGACATATCAAGCTCGCCGAGAATGGAACGTTACGATTACGTTACGATGATCGAACCGGTCAGTCTACACCATTCTACACCTTATGACAATAAAAACTCTATAGTATTGTTGTAGTGAATATCAGATTAAATACGATTCTGTTTTCCAGATTTTCTCAAGCAAAGAGTTTTTTTATGGGCATCCTGAGATTAGATTATTTTGGCAACCAAATTTGATGCAGTACTTACTTAATTTAGCATTGGTTTTACGTAGATTTTGGCTTTCCAGCGACGATAAAACCTTTATCAAAAACGATGATAATTTTATTGTAATCCATCAATCCCCTTTCGCTTGCTGCTGTGGTAGGTTTATGTTTAGTCAACGGTTGATTACTAACATCCATGATTCCCTGATGATTGTGTTTTTCGGGCGGAAGCCGCGAGGTCGCCGCCATTTCCGCGTGCGACCCGCGGATGACGTGACCACAAGATGGCCGTTACAGGTCGGCGTACGTTTGGGTGCTGTGCTGTGGCGAATTCTCTTATTCACATCCAATTGATTTTTACTAGATAGAGGTAATCCTTGACTGATAATAACAATGACTAAATGATTATGTATTGTTTAAAAGTGTAGGTTAGGAAATAATTTTCTTTAGTTAAGTGTTTCTTATGTAGGTCGCTGGATGCGATCAGCTCAAAACAAAAGGGGATGGCGTAACCTGGAGGAGGCCTATACCCAGCCCGGTAGGTAGATGCGATCTGAAAATAAAATAAATGTAAATGAAAGTGTTTCTAGCAAACATTTCTCTTTTTCATCTTTTGTTTTGCAGTAATACTGCGCATGCACTCACTCCTTAAATATTTGTTAAAAAGTTAGACCAAAAGCGACAACAACACATCACAACAGAATTCGTGCAAAATGTTATTATCGTAATTATAAATAACTGAAAACTTAAAGTTTGATGCAACTAGCTTTACGTAAGACTGTGCATTTGTTGGTTATGCTTGAATACGATCATATTAGTCGTGAATTCATGGAAGTAAAATAATCATAAAAAGTTTTAAAGGATTTTGTTTCTTATTGCAATAGGTATATATTTTGCTAGCCAACCCCAATAACGGTCCTAATAGCCCAAAAGTGCAAATTGCAAAAGGAATAACTCTAACCCCGTTATAAAACATATCCTACGTAATGAATAATACACGTCAGCTCTACAGTGTCCCAAATTAACAAAACGCTTTATCTGTTTGGGTGTGACTAAAGACAAACAAACATTTTAACTTATTGGGATGAGTTTATCTGGCGAGGGCTGATTGAAAGAGAAAGAAACAACTTAGAAATACTTTATTTTTTTTATTTTAGAAATATTACCTTAGATCAGATGAAATCAGTATCGTTATTGAAACCTTCCTGCACTTATTGCTGCATTTACATGCCCTACCAGCGCCGGTCATGCATAGGGTTGAGCAAGCGCTCTAGGCTCTAGGTGGCAAGTTGCGCTAAAATGCTTTAGCAATAAAGCAAAGTAAAAACAATTTAAACAAAAAAAAATTGAGATCAATGTACCTAATATCTCTTTATTTTAATTCTTAATCTACTCTGACCAAGTCTAGGGCCGACGCTAAGTTTATCTATCTACAATTAGTAATACGTTGTCACTGTAGGTAGGTAAATTCTTTCGCCATATAAAATTGTAGTTTTAAGCCTCCGACTTTGAAAGTACTAGAAATCCCTGCAATAATAGAATGATAAGCATGCCGCTACCTTGATGGCCTACTCCACTTGATGGGGATGATCCTACGCCCTAGATTCTAGAGCAAACAATTTATTTATATATTTTTAGTGTAGTTGTAAAAAGATTAATTGTAAATTCCGATTGTATATTATGTTAAAAATATTTATATATAATTCAATGCCATCTTGCGGATTGTCGGTGCACTAAGTTCTAGTTTTGCGTTGACGAACTTGGCCGCCTGCTTGAGCAGACTGTTGGGCCGTAATTATTAGTTTTATATTTTAATGTTAGATGGCGCTATTAAAAAAAAATCTTAATTGTAGTCAAAGTCATAGTTAATTGTAGGAGACTGAAGAAGTCGTGATTGATTACCTATTGAAAGAAACTTGCAACAAATTAAATATTTATTTTTATATGGATTGGTATAAATTTTTGTGGAAGCCATAACTGTAAATAGCATTTAGGAGGCTCCTACCATTATGACAAGTTGGTGTGTGTATAATACACGCACCGGCGTGCGTGTATTATACAATACGCTATACTCAGTGTAAACATAACTTAAATAAAACTAATTTATACGTGTATAACTAAAAATGTTCTTAAAAAATATTATCTCTGTTTTAGTATTTATTAAAAAAATATTTTCAGTGATAAAGAAGGCTTTGATTTGTACCATTATACCATGGGCATTGACTAGATAATAAATAGGTATATACCGTATAGGTAGGTACTAACAAAATTATTTGAAGACAGTGACTACAGTGCGTGCTGTCAAAAACATATAAACATAAACCTCACCTCACCAATTCATTTTTATGTCCCCACTGCTGGAGCACGAGCATTCCCTGTGGATGGATAGGGAGAACGGGCCGTATACCACCACGCGGGCTCCGAAGCACGGAGGAACACATAAGCTTAAACATACTTTCGCAAACTTGTTCCAAAATGCTTACACGGCCTTTACCGTACGTAGTCACACTGTCATGCTGGATGTGCGGTCGACTGTACGCAAGCAAGCGATATCAATCTGAGGAGTGCTTGGATGTCGCCGCGTGAGTCAGCTGTCAGCCTTACGTAAGCCTCCTTAAGGCTGCATCCTCAACGCACGCGACCGCCGACGGCCTCCGCGGAGGCTTCGGCGCCTTTACGAGCGCCCCGTGCCTGCTTTAATAATAGAACCTTAAGGTACTCGTTCACAGCGCAAGACTTCCGATTATTGTATAAAAGTGAATTTGAAAAGTCGCATTCAGTATTAGTTTATTTATAAGGTTTAGTTAACATTTATTATATAATTTATTTATTTATCTGTATGTTTACTGTGGACTTACAGATCTAAACACATCGGCCTTCAGTAATATAATATTATTACACACTTAGAAGCATTAATTTTAAATTATAAAAATAAAACACAAAATATATAAGTATAACCTCAACTTAGACCGTTAGTTACGTGATCGTATAATTTAGCAATGAAAAGAATAATTCCAACTTCGCCAAAATTTGTTATTTTGTACACAAACTAGTCCTGCAGTCACTTAATCAGTATGATATTGCTGTTGATGTTGCTGCCGGGGCCTCGCTTGATGTTACGGTATCGTAGCTACTGTACCTACTATTATGTAAAAGACGAATTTATTATATTATAATATGTATTTTTGTAGGCTTTTAACTGCAGAAGTTGTTTCTTGATTCTCCCAACAAACAGAACAGGATGGAGGTAGATAATCAATTTAGGGAAATGGCAGTAATTATTAATAATTCATGGCAGTATTGATTGACGTCAAATTACTACTTTATTTTAAGTGCTTGTTTTTGCTAAATATAATACCTAATTAACTTTATCTTAATAAATTTATGATATTGTTGATATATAAATGTAGTATTTCTGTACAAATTAATTGTGTTGTTTTACTTCGTAGTTGAGACTCGAAAGTTTTATCATCACGAAAGTATTATTTTTCTTGTTGGGGTTTGTAATTAACTTTAAGATTTAACATAGTTTAATATATCTTGTATAAATAGCTGTAAATCTTCCATAAAAATAAAATAAAATAAAACCAAGTGATGGTTATTTTTCTGTGCAGATGGTGTGTATCTGAATACACTCGATGAACAAATCTTAATCTAATAATCAGTGAAATTAAATAACTTTGGCGAGGTTTACTGAGATTGCCACATGCAAGCAAACATTTAATTATTATTGACGTTCGTTTCTTTGATTATACTTTTGCCTAGAAAATATTCATGCTTTTTTGTAGATTTGTGTCTAGTTTACTTAGCATTATGTATAGAATTAATTATTTTACACCCATCAATTGTAAATAAATAAAAAATAAGAAAAGCGTGAAGCATAACTTTATCGATCGATACCGTACATATTAAAATTCTTCGTATCTCTTTCGACTTTGAATCGCGTCGCTAGCGACTTTCGGACGCGTAGTGTGTGCGGCTAGCTGAATCGCTTAAGATGCATGTGCAGTGCGCGCGGCCGCGGCGCAGGTCGAGGCTGCCCCGGGCGCTGCTGGAGCGTCAGGGTTGCAGCCTCAGGATCACGGCGCGGCCGTGTGGCCACTGACCGCCACCAAACCTGACACAACAGACAGTTTGTTGGTCATTGCGGTGACCGCCATTACGCGGTTACGGTATTTTTTTAATATAAGACAACATCACATACATTGTTCTGATCCCAAGGTAAGTAGCAAAAGCACTCGTTTTATGGAAATCAGAAAACGACGGTACCACAACCACCCAGACCCGACACAATATCGAAAAAATCGTTTTCGACATTGACCCGACCGGGAATCGAACCCGGGACCTCAGAGTTAGTGCCGCCCAAAGTCCGGCATGCAAGACACTCGGCTGCGGAGGTCGTCGTTAGATTCCTTAACAACATTATTTGTATTATTTTAATTTTTGCATTCACAATGCTTTATATTTAGTTGCAACATAGGAGTCTTGGTAGCTCAGCGGTCAGAGCATATGACCGGTAATCTAAGGGTCGTAGGTTCGATTCCCACTGGAGCTTCGTGAGACTGGTTGGTTTTGTCTACTCAAATTTTATCTTGTAACAATAATTGTAAAAATTCATGTAAAATTTTGTTCGAGTCTCAAGAATAAAATGGGCATCACCTCTGTCGCCGTAATGACGGAAGATAGAGCAACTGTATTCTGTTTTGGACGCCAAGAACGGGAACGCAGTGCATCGGCAGACCACCTGCTCATTGGTCCGACGACATTAAAGCAGTCGCAGACCCGATCTGGAGCAGACATGCTAGCGGTAGGGCTGATTGGAGAAGAAAGATGACCGGGGCACGAGTGCCTGGCGGGAGTACTTATCCACTCTCACGTCCAGCGAGACACCTGTCAGTGCACGCATACGTCACGCGGCAAAAGTGTCATATTACGCGCCCGAAATTATTTTTTATTTATTTATCTCTTCCGAAAAAAAAATTTGTCAAAAAATAATTACAAGAACTTGATCAAAAATAAAAATATCACTGTTTTGCCTATTAGATACACAATATAATTATATTAAAGTATATGCATTAAACCCAGCCCTAAATACTCAAAACAAATTAAGAACTTAAAAAAATAGGCATTTTTTTCACCTATTTCGTCATTATTTATTTTTAATTATGGCGCAAACAAAATTATGCTTTACCTTAGTTGTTATACATCACTGACACGGGTAAATCCTAAGGAACATGTTGATATTTACACTATAACCTTTAAGTAACGTTAAAAGAGTAATTACGACATAATTGCGGAGTAACGCACAACTGACAGATGAAAAAAGCACTGACTAAAGTCAAACTGAGGTAGAGATGCAGTTTACAAAAAATAATATACGTTTGGTATTGTAACGCCATCTACATTTTACGCTCTAAACTAAATAAGAACGGCAAAGGAGCCACGGTGCTTTTTAGAACTACTTGGAACGTTTTTTCATTACTGCGCGCTATGAGACACTCAAGTGTCTCCTGACGTATGTGGCAAAAAAGTTTTTGGACACTCAAGTGTCTCCTGACGTGTGAGTGGAGCGCTTGATGATGAATGTTGCCAGAAACATTCTTTTTCTAAACAGGTATTTAGTATCGAAACTGGGATTCAAAGTCGGATTTGGAAGTCTAACGCTAATCGCCATGCTAACCAGCCTGTGAGTGTCACAAGCGGCAGTCACTGCTCCTTATCTCCCGATTGCGTGTTCCCATTGTTGGCGGCTATCGGACGTTCACTCGATTTGAGTCAGACCATCGACATTTCGCGTCACGCCAGCTCAATTGTCTAATAGTAAGTGAGTAACTGGAAATCAATTTCACATTGTTTATTGTTTTCTAAAGTTTACGTGGAAACTACACATTGGATTGATTGAAACACTTTGTACTAATCTCCTCACATTATTATTTAACCCATCATTGGCGTAAATACCAGACACAACAGAATTTTAATTGTTTGGCGCTTACATGTAAACGCTCGGCCAACGATGGGTTAGGTGTTATGCTATCCTGACGGTTCGAATCGTTGCAGGGAGAGTGCAGTGGTCACACACCCTAAATTCTCGCTAAAGATCAAAGATTTATCCCAAGGATAATACGCTAAGCTATTGACTTTAATAGATTAGAATAGAATATAATAAAATACTTTATTGTAAACATAAAAAACTTCCAACTTCCAACTTCAGCAAAGAGGTCAATCGTCGAATCCAATTAGGCTGGGCAGCGTTCGGTAAGCTACGAAATATCTTCTCGTCCGGTATACCGCAGTGTCTCAAGACGAAAGTCTTTGACCAGTGTGAGTTGCCAGTGATGACATAAGGGACTGAGACGTGGTCGCTCACTATGGGCCTCATAAAAAGGCTCAAGGTCACTCAAAGAGCAATGGAGAGGGCTATGCTCGGGGTTTCTTTGCGTGATCGAATCAGAAATGAGGAGATCCGCAGAAAAACAAAGGTAACCGACATAGCCCGAAGAGTTGCTAAGCTCAAGTGGCAGTGGGCAGGGCACATTGCTCGCAGGACTGATGGCTGCTGGGGCGGGATGGTCCTGGAGTGGCGACCGCGTACCGGAAAGCGCAGTGTGGGCAGGCCTCCAACAAGATGGACCGACGACCTGGTGAAGGTCGCGGGAAGCCGCTGGATGCGAGCAGCACAAAACCGGTCGTTGTGGAGATCCTTGGGGGAGGCCTTTGTCCAGCAGTGGACGTCTTTTGGCTGAGATGAAGATTATGATGTAACATAAAAAAACACAGACAAAAAAAAGAAAGGCAAACTCAGTTCTGCTGCTTATGTCATCAGAAAAATAAGACAATTAACAGACGTTGAAACTGCTAGAACAGTTTACTTTAGCTATTTTCATAGTGTCATGTCGTATGGCATCTTACTGTGGGCTACAGCGGCTGATGTTGAAACTATATTTATTTTACAGAAACGAGCTATAAGAACCATTTATAAACTAGGTTTCCGAACTACTCTAAGAAATATTTTTAAAGAAATTGGTGTTCTCATACCTAGTTGCATCTCAGTTTATTTATAATTGCATAGTCTTTGTGCGTTGCAATGTCAACAGACTCTTTTACTAAACACGGTGATGTACACAATTTTAATACTAGATATAAGAAAAAAATTGTAATGCCACTGTTCAGGTTGCAAAAGGTTCTTGGCTCTTTCTTGGGGCAAGGTATACACTACTATAATAAAATACCTAGTACTGTACAAGATTTACCTTTAGATAAGTTTAAAATCATGTTAAATCTTCTTTACTTATGAAAGGTTATACAGTCAAAGAATATTTAGATGACAAAACAGCCTGGTTATAAAAAAATCCACATTTTATTGGGATTTATCATTATACTTACTTTAATATCTTAGCGCTGATATGATAGCCTTTATCAGCAGTGTCCTACAGTTTACAAACAACATTTATGTTGCGATAAACAATTCATTAAGTTCTTAGATTACCTCTTGCTTGCTTATCTTATTTTTATTATTATTATACTCATATACTTTAACTTTATTTTTCTTAGACAATTTCGGACTTAGATTAGTACTGTATGACATTGTGAAAATTTAAATTGCTACCTGATGTAATTTTTGCAAACATAAACATTTTTTATTTTGTTGTTTTTTTTGCGTGTGTTGTGATTGTCCTTTATTTTATTTTTTTGTGTGTTTATTTGTGATGGAAAGTGTCCTTTTATGATAGGGCATTTTCCAATATTTTTGACTCTGTAAGGGAGAAAAGAGCTGGTCACTTTATGAGATTCTTGCCGGTTCTTCTCAGTACAAGATCTCCTGCCCACAGTGGACTTACGAACCGATGGCATAATGACGTTCATAAGAGCTATTTGTAGCCTAAACTGAATAAATGATTTTGAATGTTGAATTTTTTGAAAAATCAATAAATAAGAGTCGTATAATGGGCGGCCTTATTGATATTATTAAATAAGATGGAGGCGTTAAAAAAGTGTACATATTACATAAATAGATTACAACTTTCATTTATTGCCTGCTACTCACTCACGGCTTCGCCTGCGTATAGTAGTGCAAGATCACAAGATGTTTTCTCGTACGCTTCGTCAGAATGCTCTGGTACCTATACAGAATTCCATCTAAATCCGTTTCGCCTTTTCGGCGTGTTTGCAGGACTTACAAGCAGCAACTTTCATATTTATGTACTTAATGTATTAGTATAATGTAATAAAGTTATATTTTCGCTAAACTCCTAAAACAATGACTTTTGTGTGAAAATGTGTATAGTCCTACTGTTAGTAGTTTTATTTTATTTTCTAAAAACTGTATTTTTTCGAACTTTACTGAGTTTTGACAAAAGAAAGAAACCATGGCAACATCATTTTTCAAATTGTCAAATAAGGAGTTCGGGAGAACATCATACAACATTTTAGCGTTATATGCTTTTAAACTTTCGCATTATATATTATTTAAAAGTAGAGGACGAAGGTATGCTTATAGCAGGTATACATATTCTAACGTTATCATCATGTCTCTCAACTTTAGAGTAGTTTTACTTCTGTAGAAGAGAAGGGAAGAAGTAAAACTATCTGTTGGAAAAATAAAACTAACATCACCCATTCTTACAGATTCATAATTCACATACATGGCAATTTTAATCTAAGTACGAAAATACTTGTGTTACGTTTTATTCAAATTGGCCATCGTGCGAACCGTACTGAGCTAATTAATAAAAAAACCTGGCTCCCGCTAAACGTGTTCCATTCCGCACCTAGAGCGAGTTTTATTTAACATTCGTTTACGTTAAAAAATAAATAACAGGCAAGCGCGCTGTGCCAGGTGGTGAATGGCATCGGGAAATCCTGACAACAAAGTCATGTCTGAAGTTTTCAAATATTAACCTCTGCTGCTAGCTAGCGGATGAACCCGCTTAAATGTGTTTTTTAAAACAAGTCCTACGTCGAAACCAGTTTGATGGCTTTTGATTTTAATGTCTATTGCAGCTTACCAATCTAATATTATTTTATGCTTAGCGATATGGCGATACTGAGATTGGGTTTTTATTTATGTAGGTGCTTTTAATGCGTGATGATCACAGTGGAGTTTAGATCGTAGAATATCACTATAGGTACCTAAGTATTTTATCGTTGGGGGTTATACGTGTGACGAATCGTGACGTCTATGGACGCTTGTTGTTGTAGGTGTAGGTAACTTGCGCGTTGCTGAAACTCCAAATTATAAAAATAACGTGTTTCAGTCGTTAGATATTTTACACGAAGTAAGAAAGGAAGAAAGAAAACAACTATTGACTTACATATACCTAGGTATATGTAAGTCAATAGTTGTTTTCTTTGGTTTGGTTGCCAACTATTTTTCAGGAAAATAAAGAAAATCTATGACTAATTAGTATAAAAAAAGGATTTAAAGAAAAAATAAAGTATTTTCCAAATTTATTCAAGCGTTGCGTTGCGTTTCACTTCGCCTGAGTCTGAGTATCATTCGGTAGTTCAGAAATTAAGTCAACAGGAATATTCCATCCAAACGCACGCATTAGTCAGAAATAAAGTATTTTCGATGAGATGATGAGATGATGATGATGAAAGTATTTTCCATACTTTATTTTTATTAGAAAATGATAAAGTATGGGGATGGAAAATAACGTAGGATACGTTATTTTAAGGTATGGTTGGCAACCCTACATATACCTATTAGTTTAAATAAGTTTTGCCAAATAGCATTTCAAACCACAAAGCCTTTTAATCGAGTTCCCGTGTTCGATTCTCAGCGGGGGTACATGTGTGTACTCGGTTTGGTTGGTGGCCAGCTAGCTAGCTACCACCATCTTATCTAAATATGTCGCCATAACATCAATGTGTGGAGCATTGTTGTGTTCCGGCAGCTGGAGGTAAGATAGCCAGTGCCTCAGTAATTGAGGGTCCCGGGTGAAGTGCACTTCCACCTTCGGCCTTATCATCACTTAACATCAGGGGAGACGAAGGCCGAGTGCTTACCCATAAGATGTAAAAATTAAAAATTTCATGCTACGCTAGTATGCTGCCTATGATCTACATAAAATCATATCGACATCCTGATGTGTCTACATGCAAAAGGTTGCAGCTGTCAATGATACGTGAAGCTTGAAATAGAACTTGTAACTTATACTGAAACAGTAAAAAAATATAACGTCTCGTCTACCCCTACGAGAATGCAAGTCCCACCTAACCTATAATCATCACCTGTTCGCGATGATAATTAAAACAATATAATACATTGTGTCCGAAGCTCGTCCAACTAAAAGCTTATTTATTGCCGGCTAATGATTCTTTAATCGGCGTCTGTTCGTACATTGTCACTATTTTCCTCATTCCACATAATATTTTATTATGTAGCATGCTTAACCTTCCGGTACTCAATGTAAGAGGTAAACATGGATTAACACGTGCCCGCCAGGAATGTTTGAGAGAATTGTAGGATAATTGAATTAGGATCAAAACAAATACAATGTCACAAAAAAATTAAAAAAGGTCATAAGTATACCTCGGGAGTCGGGGCGACTTGAACCTTTCGCGGTCGGACACATACCATAGCCCGACGAGAGCTATTTTGAGTATCTATCTTGTTTCAGTTTTGATATACAATATAACAACCCAAAGTAGTTCTCTACCTTGTTTCTCTACCATTTTGCTATGCTTTAGATATCTAGATCCCAGTTTAAGTTCTAAATTCAATTCGGTATATGATTTTTCTAGATTTTTTGGTGTGTAGGTATTGTAGAGCTTTAGATAGGTTAAGGTTTTAGTAGTAAAAGTTATTTAAATTTATTTGTATGTAAGCCTCCACCAATGTGGTGTGGATGTGAAATAAGAACACCAGTTTCACTTAACTTTGTGTATTATAATAAATAGAGATACATTGGATTAAAACCGATCTCCGAGCACCTCTTAGCCGGTTTGGCTGACGACGTTTAATTCCCTGAAAATTCCGCGAAAGTCTAAATCCGCGAGTGTCTAAATCCGCGAGTGTCTAAGTCGGCGAATGTCTAAATCCGCGAACGTCTTAATCCGCGAATGTCTTAATCCGCGTATGTCTATTTCCACGTATTAGTTATTGATGATTGGGCGAGGCCGACGTCCAGCAGTGGACTGATATTGACCGATCATGATGATGATAATAGTAATAACACCATACACTGACACATACAGATAGGTAGGAATAAAAGATGGACAAGCGGTTAAAAAAAAAAAAAGAAAAAAAGAAACTTGTTAAATACGAGTACAGTCGGCAGCAGAGGTAGCTACGCAAACGAAAGGCTCAAAATTATTTACACACGATTCTACTCTCAAGAGAATAAAGCTGGTGTAGATCATTTTGAACATGTTATTTTGCGTAGCTATTTCTGCTGCTGACTGTACTCGTATTTTACGTATGAATAAAATCCAAACTAAACACTGTCTTTGCGACTAGACATTCAGGGAATGCACGTATGGCGACTTGACATCCGAAGAATGGATGTATGGCGACTAGACATTCGGGGAATTAGACGTAGTCAACCAAACCGCTCTCAGCCGGGCTGTAGCTCCTGTCTACGACTGTCTGCGACTGTGTCAAACCGTTGCAAACCTTTTTAATTACATATTCTATGGTTCAAATACTCATCCAGACTAAAGAGGCTTACATACAAACAAATTAAACTAACTTTTACTATGAGTTGCATATAACCTTCTTACAGTACCTACTTAATTCAGGATTAAAATTATGAATGAATGAATAAAAGTTTATCTAGCGCAAACAAGTAAAATGTAAAAAAAAGTAAATAGCCTCACTGCTGGGCCTCCATCAGTCAAACCAAGCACCACTACAATTGGTGGGTATTAGCTTAATCACAACAACCAACGCTCGCCAAAATGCGGGTTGGTGATCACAAACCGAGCTATGCCTCGAAAGATCCGAAACAGACTTTGCCCGACCTGGGAATTGAACCTAGACCTTCGGGTGTCCAGCCGAGCGTTTTGCCGCTCTGCCACCGAGGCGTTTATAGCAAATAGGTCCCTTGTTTAGCCTCGCGTGTCCCGTACAAAAAACAAAACTTAGGTAATTTTATTCAAGGAATTACTGATGAGTATTATTACAATAATATGATTTCAGGAAATTTCTAAAACATTTGATTGTTAGGTTCCTACAGTGCAGGTTTACCACAAAAGCGCCAGGTTCGATGCAGCCGGGTCACTCCGGGCTAAATTTAGGCCCGACGATAACACACCGCACCTTGTGTACCTATGTACCAATTTGTTAGCACATTTTCCTGTTTCTGTTATTAAATTATATTTCTGTTGGTTGGCATTCCGCCCTACGTAGCTAAGTATAAAATGTAAACCGATAATTTTGTACATTAAGGGTTTTTCTGGACCTTAATTAGTTAAGGAAAAATAATTATACATATTAAAGCTGTAGATAGTTAATTGTTTGATCTCAACATAATTCGTTGACAGGCAACTAATTCAATACAGCTTAAAATATGGCTGTGTTCTGACAAAAAAATAAATTGTGTTCAAAATTCAAAAAATTCAAAATTCAAAATTCAAAATCATTTATTCAGTTTAGGTTACAAGTAGCTCTTGTGAATGTCATTATGCCATCGGTTCGTAAATCTACTCTGGGCGGGAGATCTTGTACTGAGAAGAACCGGCAAGAAACTCAGCAAGTGTCCAGCTCTTTTCTCCCTTACAGCGTCAAAAATATTGGAAAATGCCCTATCATAGCAGAACACTTTCCATTTCAAATAAACACAAAAAATATATATAAGACAATTACAACATGTAAAAAAACAAAATAAAAAATGTAAGTTAACAAATTTACATTAGATAATTATGTAAAGGTTTCAATTTCCACAATGTCATACAGCACCACTACAGTACTCTAGTAAAAGTCAAAAATTGTTTAGGTAAAACAAAGTCAAACTATAATTAATATTACTAAAAATAAGATAAGTATGCAAGAGCAGACCAGCCTCCACAGGCGGCACCCTGTTATTAGTTCATGGTAACTACTGCTAAATGTGTTGTCAGTCGCAATAGAGAATTAAGATTGGGTATCAAGCTAAGTTTTCATGCGAAATGCGAATGTTTAGAATACATAAGTGATTGATTACCAAACACATCAAAATAATTTGCATCAAAATTTTATTAGTGAGATGTTAAAGTTTAAACTTATTCCTCGTATCTTATAGTACTAAAAAACAACTATTACTTATCTGATACAGTAGTTAGCAGTAGTAAAATAATGATTTTATTATATTCTAATTTTTCGGAGTTTTCCGCGAAGTATTAAGTATATGAGTATACAGCTGATCGTATTATTTGGTGTACCTAATTGCCATCGAACTCAACTACATAGTTTCTTGTTACTAAACATACTTTATATCTGTCCCGAAGATAATAAATACCGTTATTTCATGCAGATACTAAATGTACAGACGCCTGCGCATCAACCTATCCAAAAATGTCCAATTTCATTTGAGTCCCGCGTGAGGCGGTCGTGTTTATATATTTTAATATAAATAAATCATTGATGGTGTAAAAATATCAATTTCACATAACCATAATTTTGTATCAAAAAATATTGGATCCCACATCTTATCATACTTAGTACTACGCTGTAACTTAACTTATCTGCCTCTTACGTAATTAAATATACAGAACTATATGTGTAAATCGACTCTATTCAATTTAAAAATCTTATTTTTTTGTTTATAATTGTGTATTGTTAGCTTATCTATAATTCGTAATTGATAAATAACATTTTTCTGTTGGATTGGACCAATACTTTGTCTAATTAGGTAAAACTGAACGTGACGGGCTAGGGTTGGCACATTGGTCAGGCATTGTTATTGAGTAAAATATTTTTGTGATAAAGGTTAAAAATACGTTAACCAATACACACTTATCTAATAAATACATAAGTTAAAAAGTAACAAAAGATAATTAAAAACGTATATAGACGTTACATATATTTTTTTACACAACAAAGCATCAATCGCTAGCCTTAATAATCGATTAAAAAGGGCATGGGGCAAAACATTTACCATATTTACATTACCTAGTGACATTTATACGACATTTTTATATGACATTTATATTATATCGTCGATGGGCGTGCGAAACCGCGACAGAGCAGTTTGTAAAAACCAAATATCTGCTTTTACACAATTTTACAGGAAAACGAAAAATACTATACTTGTTGCCCCGTAGCAGACAAGTTCATTTGGAAAAATATAGTAAGTATGTGCATTCACAAGCCAAGATATTTTTTTTAATTTCCTTGTTTTTTAAAACCTTGTATATGCTTTTACACAATTTAAAAGCAGATACGCGGTTTTTAAAACTGCTCTTATGCTGTCTCGCACGCCCATCGACGATATAATGTAAATTTCATATAAAAATGTCGTATATGTGATGTGTATAATGTTGATAACTATGTTGGTACTACAGCTGCACCAGCGTCGGCCCTAGCGACGACGTTGCCATGGTATAATGAACTGTATCAGCAGTTGTTTATGGTGCGCTTATCGTTGCGTCATAAAACCATAGCGGGGCAGATAGTGCTAATGAACGCGCGACTATCGCTGCGGTCGCCGCGCGAACGCTGTCGGCGATCGCGCTCCAAATATTATTGGAAATTATAGTTATGCAGTCGGTTTGCTGAGTAAATGATTTTATATAAAGCATGTTTAGGTACCATGGTTTTTTTATGATACCGAACCTAAAACTGAGCATACAGCCTTTGCGACACCAAGGCGTTGTCAACCCTAAAGCTTCAGTTCTTAAATGCTTCTATGCCTTTTGATTTGTATGAATGAGCTGAACTTAACTGATTTGGCAAACACCCAGGCGTCGCACTCGCCACACACCGCTGTTCGACATCCCCTTACATAACACTAATTACGCCCAAAACGCAGCGACCAAAATAGCTGACACGTATACAACAAATTATTGAGTGAAATCGACCTATTCGTAGACAGCATTAAAACATTTTTTAATATAGTAAAAAAAGTTATAGCTCAATTTTTTTTGGTTTATTATGTTTTATCTAATTACGTGTATTTTATGTATGTGAGTAAGTATAGGATATAATAATACATGTAATATTCAATTTTATACAATTTATTTAGTTAGTTTTCTCATCCGTGCATTTGTAACTTTTTAAGTTTAAAAATCTCAATAAATTTATTTCTATTGCTTTAGTTTGGCTTGTTTCATCATCATAATTACACAAATATGAATAACATAATTGGCCTAATTTAGTTTAGCTCTAAGCTCATTTGTTATTAGGATTAAGTTGGCTGTTGTTATTCTTTTACAATAAAATAAAAAAATAAATGAAAACAATACTGTCTAGATGAATTTCAAGTAAAATCCTCACCATGACCCCGCGCGCGATCCATATGGAACAGCCTGATGGATGGCCCAGCTGTGGGACGCTTATTGGTAGGAAATACAAAATGGCGCAGGTATTTTTTTATTTTTTATTTCTTTTTATTGGGAAATTCAACAGCTTTTTTACAAACACGTTTTAACTTACTTATTTTATGTTACTTAAGCCAATTAGAGAATTCCACAACTTAGAATAATTCATTAACTAGGTACATATTAAGAACAACAAAAGGCACTTGACAACATAATATGTTCGTGTTCAATAATCAGTATACAATCTGACTTAAATAACTTACATTTGCACGAATAAATTTAAGCCACAGACCAAAACCCTACAAACAAACATACAAACAAAAATACACATCTTTATACATATATATACATATATATATATATTTTGGACACAATGAAACTCGCACATTCATGCTTATGTGCATGCATGCACGTACGTACACACACACGTCAGCACACCAGACCACCACAAGCCGCAAAACTTCCCCAACAGATCCTGAACCTTATGCATATGACATATGGTTGAACATCCATTGAAGAAATCCGACAGCTCCAGATAGGTTGATGTGCTGGCGCCTGCACAAACATACACATAAAAATAAAAAATGAACAAACAAAAATCGCTAATATGAAACACTAATATGCTATATTTTACTAGAATCTATCACTATTCGAGATCAATATTCGAGATAAATGCTTTCCTTTTCAGGGACCGTTTGCCCGTATTAAATATATCAATATGCTGAAACTTTTTGTTGTATATCCTGGGCAAACGGGTCATAACAGCGTTATTCGAGTAATTGGTACGGTGATTCGGTACGTTAAACAACGGAGTGTGTCTTGTACGGTATTTGGGAGTGCAGAAACTGACAAGTGAAAGAAGGTTAGGTGCGTCTAGGTTGTTTTCCAAAATATCGTAAAGTAAGCATAAGTCAAGTAGGTCACGACGAGAATCAAGAGGTAACAGATTATAGTGCTTGCAGTCAACCTCGTAAGATTGACTTCGTCTGGAGGTTTTAAAATTTAAATGCCTTATAAAGCGTTTTTGAATTTTTTCCTGTTTATTTATATGTGTGATGTACTGGGGGTTCCAAATGGGGCTCGCATATTCGAGAATACTTCGACAAAACGCATAATAGACTGCTTTAAGGCTATGAATATTTCTGAAAGGCTTACATGTTCTCATAAGGAATCCTAAATTACGGTACGCTTTATTGGTAGCATAGTTGACGTGGCTCAAGAATAACATTTTAGAATCCAGCAAAATTCCAAGGTCTTTTACTGAGTCTGTCCTAGCAATAACTGTACCGTTAAAATTATAAGAAAACCTGATAATTTGTTTTTTACGATTAAAACTAATGGATTGACATTTATTTATATTGACATTAATGTTATTGAGCTTGTAGTATTCGTAAAGAGTACCATAATTATACTTACTATCTTTGCTCGTTATGTGGAACTACCGAGGGACATAACAACAATGCTATTAACTGATGTTATGGCGCCAAATGTTCGTGCTCGGTGGCGTGCACTCGGAGAGGAATATGCCCAGCAGTGGACTAGTACTTATAGGCTGATAAGATGGCGTCAAACTAACATAAGATGGTGCAGGCAAGGCTAAAACAAAAAGGCTAGCTCGACCACCAACCAAACCAACAATTTGGGAATAGAACCCGGGTACGTAGGATCTGAGACCGGCATTGTCTATTATCACAATACCACAGAGTTAAAACGCGTTTGATACTTGCTTTGTTACCTATGTCAAAGCAGCAGTGTTTACTTTGCCTTGTGTAAATCTTATGTATCCGTTCATTATGCGACAATGTGGAACATGTTACCGAATGCAACTTCCATGTAACCGCCGAGACGTTTCCACTAAGGCCGCAGGTACAGTGACGTCACGGCCTTGACCTTGCCTGCTCTGATGCAAAAACGAGCGATTTACACCCCTAACTTAATTCGCAAGGAGTTTAAATCAAATTGTGCGTATCGGCCGAAAGTTGCAGGCGATCGTACTAAGCACTTTGTTTTTTGACTTTTTTCCTTTGTCAGGGTTCGATGCTGTGCAAATTTGCATATTATGGCGTTCAATGTCGTTGGCGGGCTACCGGCATGCTGAGTCAAGTTAACTCTCTGATAACCTAACTCTCTGACAAGCTATCGGTAAAATTTGCTTATCGGCAGAGCGAGCGTACAGTTTGTTGAATTTTAAGTAAATATCTACTAGGTGATATTTTTGACACTGAAACGGAAATAATCTGACTGACACGCAGCTTAAAAGCAATATTATATTAGGTCCTTACCTATGAAATTGACGTTTTGTATGAAGATTTTTTTAATAAAAATATACTTTTCATACTAACGTTTTTTTAATTTTCTTAGCATCTATTTATGTTAACACTATAAAATCTGTAGAGTAGTGTGTTTGTTTCACTAGCTAAATATAGCAGACATTAAAAAGAAAAAAATCAAGTCCCTTCAAAGCTACAATGAAACAAAAGACCAGTTCCGCGAACAAAAAAAGAAGTTAATTAAAAAAAAATGGGCGATAAAGACACAAAATGAATAATCATTGTTACAGCCTATTGTTGAGCCTAAGTAACATAGTCCTTATTAAAGGTGTATAATAATATTAACAACCGGTATTGACTTTTAGAAGTAATACACCTATTAATAAGTGAGAAAACAAACGTCAATTTCATAGGTAAGGATCCAATATTAAAAAAAGCAAAGCTATAGTTAATTTCACGTGTAAAATGTGTAGTGTGTATAGTTTGCTGAATAAATAAACAAATAAAACAAACATAAACAAAAATATTTCACAATAAAAGAAATTTCCAATTATGTAAGTATTTGCAATGATGTTAACTTTTTTTTTTAAATCTATTAGATGGTATGTATGTCCGCCATATGCTAGTTACTGTCAACTCAAGAACCTTTGTAGCAAAGGGAAAAAGTGGTTCGGAAGTAAAGCCATTTCATATATTTTTTTCATGTAGTATTTTCTTTTTCCTTAACTTAACTTAAAGTGAAAAGTTAAAGTGAAAAATAGTTTTCTTTAAGTAAGCTCTCTTTTAGACGATTCTAGCACCGGTTTGGAATGCAGTCATCATGTCGAGAATATAAAGGTCTTCGACTATAAAGATATAAGCTTATACCTGAGCTTTGAAAAATCTGAATTTTAAGCATAAACTGTTTTTGTTGTCATAATAAAAACATGCTTGTCTCATCTGAAGCAGGGTTAATTGGGCCATATTCGGCCCTCGCTGGTAACTTGTTGGCGGCAACCTTTGGACGACGACGACAACTGCCCGCACCGTGCTCGCACCGCGCCCGCACCGCCCGCACCGCGACCTTCATTCTTAGATGATACTATTTTCTATGCTACTTACCTACCAAACGAGCATACGGCTCCTGTGATGGTAGGCGACCACCCACACCTATGGAACACAGGTATCATTCCGGTCTCACACGCCTCTCCCACCCCCTACCAAGTTGCATAAAACTACCAGAAAGGGCCTCGATTCAGTTTTTTAAAAGGTCTACAATCGCGCTCAGTTGTCTGTATCTTACATTTTTCCTATAATATAAATATCAAAATGAGACCTCTGATTGTGGATATTTGGAAATAGTATACTATTCTATAGGATTTAACCCTGAAATCTACAATGAGAGAATTGTAACATATTACGCAAGGCAACATAATAAGGATAACACCTAAAACTTTTCCTATGACAAGCGGCGGCCAGAAACGGAAGCTTCATTATTTTCCTTAAATGCCCATCGTTTTTGTGGAGGTATAAAACACATTACTATAGTATAGTAATAAACACACGGTGTGTAAGACAATTATTGATGGGCGTGGATTCGCACGGAACATAATTCAAAATTCTTATCAAACTCAACTTATATATGACAATAGTTGATTATGCACCAAGGGAGTAAAGCAATGTCTTTCACGTCACGGGTGGTATATTGGATCCCGAGCGTAACGAGGGACTCGAGTTCAAGCCGCCCTAGACAAAGACATGCTTTATCCCGAGGTGCATACTCTACCTTTCACACCGTCTAGTCTGCGAGAGAATAAAAGCCAGAGTTACTTAAATAAAGCATTTAATTATTTAAACACAAAAAAAACAAATTAAAAGTTAATATTAATATTAGATGCATTAGCCCAATTATGGAGAGACAGAGTAATATTCTGGTTAGGCAAATTTATGGATGTTGTAGCGGAATTTATTTGAGTACTAGTACTTAATGATTCAGAAACTTGTGTCTGTGTCTCGTTTTGATCGGTGAACGTTGGTGAAGCTGCGTTCTTTGAAGTTGATGGCTGTGGTGTCCAAGGATCATTGTTGATTCGAGGTATCAGAGAGATCAGAAGTACTATACGAATAACTTGCCGTATTTATGTTTTCATTGATGCGGAAACTTATTTTATTCTTGTTTTGAAATGAATCTTCAATGTAGCCCTCTACTACGGCATCGGACCGCCAACCACCGTGACGTTTTATTTGTGTTATATCAGCGCCAGCATCTGCCAAAATAGTAGCTGATGTCCTCATAGAGCAATGTCCTGTGTAGTATTCTGCATTCTGCAATTTTAGGAATTTGGCAATTTCCTTTGGAATACCACCAATTTTATTTTTGCCAATGACTTGCTTGGTGCATTTGCCATTCATCATCATCATCATCATCTCAGCCAAAAGACGTCCACTGCTGGACAAAGGCCTCCATTTGCCATTATTTTAAGATAAAAAAAAATCTGTTAGTATTAATGTTAGAAGGACGTAGATCTTGATATTTTTCGACAATTCTTGCTTGCTCTCCATGGACTACGAACGACCGCTCTCTCTTCGTTTTAGTGTCAGGCAACTTTATCAAAAATAAATTTGACTGTTTTTTTATATCGTCGACTTTTATGTTTAACAATTCGTTGCCACGACAAGCGCCATTTACTCCAAAAATTTAGGCTACCTATAACAAAAAATAAGCAAGGTATTTGCGATAAGATGATAAGATAATATTTGGCAGAAAAAAAAATACAAAAAATGTTGACACTAACATAGGCAGGTAAATTACACTATTACCAAATTATCTTCAGATTTCCTCTTTAAAAAAGCCATTAATCTGCTTTATTATTCTATTGGTTTAGTTTAGTTTAGTTTAGTATATTGATTTGGATATTGTATTTAATGTTTATTGTAGATCTGAGCATTGAATAAATGCACCATAGGCTGCTTGACTTTCGAGTTGATGCTAAGTGTGCTAAGTAAACTAAGAGGACTGATTTCGAGACAGTTTTGACTCCTTTTGTTGTTCTCCATTTATGCACCAAACACTGTTATAATTAATTTTTTTTTCTATGCTAGTTCGATTTTATAAAAACTTGACTCTTACAATGCTCGTACATTGAATTAGAGGTAAACCTATTTGCTGAGAACCTACGTCAAAATCGTAGCCTACTACAGGATGACTTTGACAACAATCGACAAATTTTTAGGGGAGGTTATATTGCTGATATACATACATTACTTTGCAAAAAAAAACGGAGTTGTCAAAAAAATATACTTTTTTCACCTTTTTTGTTTTCTTTAGCAATAAACAATCATATTAAAAACACAAAACCAATAAAATAAAATGTTAAGCACAAGCAGTAATAGACTGTACTCTTTGCACCCTATGTACGCTACGCTAGGTACAGCAGCGCGCAAAATACGCCAGCTGCAGTTTGTTTTTTTTTTTTTATACTTAGCTCGGCAAATGACTCCATCCCACCTGATGTTAAGTGGAAATGAACTCCAGACGCGAAGACAACTGGTGCAGCGTGGAAACAAACGTAGCATCAGTTAACTTCACTCTGCCGGCCCACAAGGTGCTTCTTCACGCCTCTCTTGAAGGACCCCATATCATAGGAAGGAGGAAAAACGTGTGCTGGTAGACTATTCCATCTTTTGGAGGTGCGACAAAGAAACGACTCACTAAATTTATTTGTGCGTGATGGGATACTTGAGACAGTGAATCGGTGACTCCGAAGAGCAGCACGTGTACTCCTATGAAGAAAGGGAGAAGGTGGGATGAGGTCAAAGAGCTCTTCAGAGCACTCGCCATGGTATAAGCGGTAAAACACGCTGAGTGACGCAACGTCTCTACGCAATTGCAGAGATTCGAGAGTATTTACCACTTCTGCATTGCCGATAATGCGTTCAGCGCGACGCTGCAATCTGTCCAAGGCATCGAGAAGGTACTTAGCGGAACCGTCCCAGATGTGCGAGCAATACTCCACGCAAGACCGTACCTGTGTCTTGTACAAAAGGCACAACTGGTCCGGCGTAAAGAATCGCCGCACTCTGTTCAGAATTCCGAGTTTTCGTGAGGCTGTTTTGATCACGGCTTCAATGTAGTCCCTTTGGTTCAGATCGCAGCGTATCGTCATACCGAGCATGTTGATACTGCTCTGCAGGCGTAGAGATGTACCCTGAAGAGATGGAAGGGGAAGGAATGGTGACTTTTTTGCCGTGAACGCGCACACCTGTGTTTTCTTGGCATTGAACTCAACCAGATTATTGGTGCCCCAATTAGATATGAGGTCCAATACCCGATTGAGCTCAATGACAAGATTAACTCGATTCACTTCGGTTTCGACCCGCCCAGCCGCTGGGTGACCGTTATATCCTCCATGGACCGTACTATCATCTGCATAGCAATGAATATTTCCAAGTGGAAGCATATCATTGATATGCAGAAGGAACAGCGTGGGGGATAGAACGGACCCCTGAGGGACACCAGCGTTCACTGACATGAGCCGCGAAGCGCATCCATCAGATATAACACGAATTTTGCGCTCATGCAGGAAGCCAGCGACCCAGTTGCAGAACTGAGCAGGCAGACCGTATGCCGGGAGCTTGGAGAGAAGAGCTTTGTGCCAGACCAGATCAAAAGCCTTGGCTATGTCAAGGCTAACAGCCACCGACTCACCACGCTTGTCAATAGCCTCACCCCAAAGATGTGCAACGTACGCTAGAAGATCACCCGTTGACCGTTTCGGCCGAAACCCGTATTGGCGATCGTGAATTATGGAGTGTTCTTCTAGGTAGTGGACAAGTTGTTTATTTAAAATGCGCTCCATTACTTTGCACAAAACTGAAGTTACGGGGCGGTAATTCGATGGATCTGACCGATCTCCTTTTTTGGGGACCGGTTGCACATTAACTTCTCTCCAAGATTCCGGCACACAACCTGAAGAGAGCGAGAGACGGTAAAGGCGCGTTAACACGGGGACAACTCCGCTGCACACATTTTTAGGACTATTGGAGGGATGCCATCAGGACCATTAGCTTTCCGGACATCGATTGACTGCAGCTCCGCACGGACGTCACGCTGCCTGATTTTAAAATCGGGCATTGTGTGGCCACAGTGAGAAATTGTAGGTGGCTGTGCATTGCAGTCATCGACTCGGGAGTTAGCCGCAAAGAATTTATTTGCGAATTATAATTTTTATAAATATTATTCCATTGGGGCATATCCTTGTATTTTATCATTATTTATAAGATTTACAATGTCCTCTAAAATTTTGTCGACTGTTGACAAAATCACCCTGTAGATTTTTATAGACCAATCAAATGCCTCCTTTGTGAATGGCAAGCCCGTTAGCTAAGAGTTTTCATACGAATTTCAACGTTCCAACTCAAAAACACTTTAATCCCAAGTAGTAGTTTCATACAACATTATCTCCCTTGAGATTACTAGGTCTGTGATTCTAGAGCTGAAGGTGTGAAAACATTATTAATATTTATTTATTATACACTTTATTTGTCTATGTATTAAACTTAGGGATGTTCAGGGATCGTAGCACCTCACTACACGGAATAATCATTCGGGTATTTAAATAAAAGTGTCACTGCTGGGCTTAGCACTACATATGAACAAAAAAGGGGAGGTTCGCGCACCTTTGAGCCTTTTAAGTTAACTAGTGGTCGCTCAATGGTCGAAATTCAATCGTAATTTTAATAAGGCTGCACGGATTGTTTCCTAAGCAATGAAAAATTAAAAAAGATAGAATGTGTGTTTCTCAGAACAATAACTAAAGCTATAGAAGGATAGCTAAAATAAAAATCGTGCAACTATGTTTAGTTCCGTTCTATCTTATGGCTATAAAAGGAGGTTGGAGTGCGACAAATGGTTGACACTTAGTTTTTATTTTTTGTATTGTTATGTCAAACGGTCATCAGATAATCGGTGATCAAAAAAAAACTTTGAGTCCTTTATATAGTCATTCACTACATTACCTCAAATATGACGTCACAAATCTGGTGACACCTTCGAAATAACGAAAGAAAAGGAACAATCGATCTCTTTCCAATACATCACTTAGGTTCATTAGTTAAAATAGTACGAACTGATGAATGAGTGTTGCTATTTTAGTCCGGTTTCTATAGCTTTAGTTATTATTCTGAGGTGTGTTTGGATTTCAGAATAATAACTATAATTGTTCTGAGGTTTAGATTAACATTGACAGATTTCGGCCGCTCGGCGCTCCTCTTCCAAATTTGAAATTTTTGAAAAGAGTATTATATGCGTGTGTGTCAAATACATGGCAGTGTGTGTAATGTTTGTTTTATTGATTTAATGTATTTTTTACAAAGTTTTTTCCACCAGCCAGTCAGTCAGTCTCGATGCCAATTGGTGGGTTAAAAAAGGTGTTTTTAAGATCATTCTTTGACTGCTCCTTCCTGCACCTGCAATCCCGGTGACTTAGATAAGCAAAAACAAATAAAAACCCCCGACTCGCACCTATTCAGGTGTCATACGGTTGCTGAGCTGTTTGATCTCGCTTCCGAGAATTATAAACAAAAAGCAATGTTGTTGCACAGACACACGGATTAACATATCCACGCGTAGTGTTATTCCCCGAGCACAACATATTTTTGTAGTTCGTAGTATGCGAGACACGTCGCTGCGATCGTATCACTGCCAAGGTTCACTTTTGAGTTCGGCTATGGAGCCGCGTGGCCTCGTGGTGGCCTGGCCGGCCTTGGAACAGTTACTGTTAAACGCAAATAAAAAAAATAATACAAAAAACCAGTAGCGCCACAGGGTGTTGTGTTGATTCACGCTATTTACACGTGTCAAGCGTGTCACTGAGGAGTTCGATGGCGCGGAAGCAACTTTCGCAAAGGCCAATTTATCAATGGTATTGCTGTTTTCTGCTTTTAATTTTTAAGTGTCTAAAGTCAAAGTCAAATTTTTTTATTCAAATAAACTTAAGAAAAGTGCTTTTGAATCGTAATACATTTTTTACCTACTATCCATTCAGGACTTTTATTTTGTATCAAAAAAGTAGGAATAACGAATTAGGAAAAGTAGAAATAAAAGACATTTCGTAAATGATTCTAAGGTATAAAATTTAAGAAAAGTTTTGTGAACCTTCTCTGCTAATTCGAAGTCACGCTTGTCGTGTTGTGCTGTCTTGACCTTGGGAGGGCCGTCCCTCAGCCCTCTGCCAGCGCCATATTAAGATGTAATCTGAGCAAAGTAGTTAGGATGGCCACAGCATCCGAGGTCAGGGTCGTTGGACCAACACAGTGGAATATTTGACGATTTGTACTGGCCATGATCCGTGAAAAACAAAACTTTTTATTGTTTTTTAACTAATTATGTGGATTGTTCGATGTTTATAACAGTTCAGTGTTATTTAGCTAATCATTTACGATATCAAAACCCCTTCATAAGTCTTTTGTCCCTGTATCTTTATTTACCCCGTGATTGATTATCGTAATTAGGATAACTATTTAATAGAAAGTGTTAAAACCATAATTATTAGCAACAAGAAAAAAAATTACAAGATGTTTTGTTGCAAAAGTGTTTCTTTCGACTGTGACTGTGTGGCTATGAGCACCGTAAAACACAAACTAATTGAATAATTCAACGAGTCCTCTGGGGCCTCGGTAGCTCAGCGGTCAGAGCATTGGACCAGTTATCCAAAGGTCGTGGGTTCGATTCCTACTCGAGTTTCGTGTGACTGGTTGATTATTTCTAGTAAAATTTTATCTTGTAACTATTTAAAGCATTGTGAACGCAAAAATCAAAATAATGTAAGTAACTTCTAACAAATAACATCGCTGTGTTAAACAATGATTTTCACATATGGGTGTTCAACACGGCAATGGTAAAGTTCACAGTGAACGAGGCGTCCAGTTTGTTTCAACACACAACAGATTACAGGAGGAAGTCCGCAAGGTGTATACTCGTACACGCCGTATTGAATTCCACGAGTGGGATATGGTTTCACATCATTTATAGCCAAATAATTTGAGGTAGCATGATTTGGCTTGGATTCTACAAATACTTAATAACCTGCAGCTTCATGAATATGCAACGGTTTCATTTTCAGAGAAGCCCGTGATGTTTACTCATCATACGAATTTATTTTATTACATATGGGTCAGCACAGTGCCTTGATCTCACCTGATGTTAAGTGATGATAAGGCCAACGGTGGAAGCGCACTTCATCCGGAATCCTCAACTACTGAGGTACTGGCTATCGACAACAATGCTCCACACATTGATGTTATGGCGACATATTTAGATAAGATTGAGGTAGCTAGTCAGGCGGGCCAACAAGCCCTACCACCAACCAAACCGAGTAAACAAACATGTACCCCCCGGCGGGGATTTGAACCCGGGACCTCTGGGTCTGAGACCTCTGGACCTCTGTTTTTTTTATGAAAATATTATAAAATTATGCTATCAATAGTAATGAAGGTATATATAAATAGTTAGAAACTAAAAATACAAATTAGAACAGTTTCACAGAGAGTAGGTGTGCGTCTGAAAGCCTTATAATATCGTATACCACAATCTAACTTTGAATAAGTGGACGAGTTTAAAATAGATATACTTAATTGTGTACGTGCATACGATACATGTGATTAAAACAAAAAATATGATAAAATAGTTGAAACATAAATCGGTAATCCAATTAGGCTGGGCAGCGTTCGGTAAGCTTCGAAATATCTTCTCGTCCGATATACCGCAGTGTCTCAAGACGAAAGTCTTTGACCAGTGTGTGTTGCCAGTGATGACATACGGGACTGAGACGTGGTCGCTCACTATGGGCCTTGTAAAAAGGCTCAAGGTCACTCAAAGAGCAATGGAGAGGGCTATGCTCGGGGTTTCTCTGCGTGATCGAATCAGAAATGAGGAGATCCGCAGAAGAACAAAGGTAACCGACATCGCCCGAAGAGTTGCTAAGCTCAAGTGGCAGTGGGCAGGTCACATTGCTCGCAGGACTGATGGCCGCTGGGGCGGGATAGTCCTGGAGTGGCGACCACGTACCGGAAAGCGCAGTGTGGGCAGGCCTCCAACAAGGTGGACCGACGATCTGGTGAAGGTCGCGGGAAGCCGCTGGATGCGAGCAGCACAAAACCGGTCGTTGTGGAGATCCTTGGGGGAGGCCTTTGTCCAGCAGTGGACGTCTTTTGGCTGAGATGATGATGATGATGATGATAAATCGGTATAGGTATTCTGTCCTTTCTATTCTTACAGTACTGTCAATCATGTCACCATCACTTTTTAAGTTTTTGGATTCAAAATTCAAAAAATTCAAAATTCAAAATTTAAAATAATTTATTTAGTTTAGGCTACAAGTAGCTCTTGTGAATGTCACTATGCCATCGGTTCGTAAGTCTACTCTGGGCGGGAGATCTTGTACTGAGAAGAACCGGCAAGAAACTTAGCAAGTGTCCAGCTCTTTTCTCCCTTACAGCGTCAAAAATATTAGAAAATGCCCTATCATAGTAGGACACTTTCCATTACAAATAATCACAAAAAATATATAGAAGACAACCACAACATGTAAAAAAAAATCTAAGATAACAAATTTACATCACATAATTATGTAAAAGTTTCAATTTCCACAATGTCATACAGTACCACTACAGTACTCTAGTAAAAGTCAAAAATTCTTTAAGTAAAACAAAGTCAAACTATAGTTAATATTACTAAAAATAAGATAAGTATGCAAGAGCAGACCAGCCTCCACAGGCGGCACCCGTTCACGAGCATGACATATGAATCAGCCATCGCTTCGCTCAACCATATTTTACCAGAAGGTATAAAAGAAATATTTTTTTGTATTTTTATTGTGAATTTCTGAATCAAAAAATAAGTACGGTTTTAACAAGGCGATATATGGCGCAGCTATAATATCTCGATGCGGATATTTGCATGCGCTTCAGTAGTTAAATACTTAAAGTACTGAATCACTTACTTATGACTTTTTAGGTCATAATAAAGCACCAAAAAAATACGTTTGTGTATTAAAATCATTGCAGTGCAAGTTCTTTATTGCATATAGTTAAAGTTTTATCAATAAAAACAACAAAGTTTTTGTCTTGCTCTTCAAGATTAAATCAGTAAAAATAAGCTAAATAAGACGAATCTTTTTGGGAATAATGCTTTCCGAACGATCGCGTGGCTGTGTTTGTAAACATTTAGGTAGTGACCCCACCGCGCACCGCGCCTGTTCTGGCAACATTGGTATACGTATACGATGAATTATACGACTATGTGATATACTCGTACGATAAAAGATAAGATAAGATAAATAAGATAAATTTATTGCTGTATAAAAACTTAGCCTAGATACAAAAGACTTATGTAAAGTAATTGGGGTTAGTGTATATAATATTATGTATTACGTAATATCTATGCTATGCAATTAATATTGCCTGTGTATTAGGTATCTAGCTAGAACAGAACGTTAGTGCTTATTCTACAATAAAACATTTACACAATAATAATGACTAACTATTTTAAATGCGGAACTGGAAAGTACTCGAATAATATTATTAATTGCTCTACTTAATTAGAATTTTCTAGATGGTCTTAAAAATTATGTAATTTCTCTGTGTACAAGTTTGGCTAAAGGGGAAACATATGATATGTTTCCCCTTTAGCCAATCTTGTACGGTTTTTTACATTGTGCTTTGTTCATAGGATAAATACATAAAGAAAAATTTAGTCTGTTGTACAGAAAACTACTCAGATGACAAAAGAATCTGTGCGTGTTTGATCTTCTGAATCGTTGTGAAGAAGTGCTAATGTGAAATACAATCTAATAACACTGCGTTAAGTCTCGCCATGATGAAATAATTGTAGACTGACATACAAATAGGTAGTATGATAGATAGTATTGCCCTTATAGAAGTATCTGTAGCCAAACTGATAAATGCACGCAAGATTGAATGCGGAAAGTTGTGGTTCAATAAAATCTCCGTTAGTCTACTGACGTAAATCCATTCTTTATGTAGTTAAACTAAACTTTCCTACACTCACACCAATTATCTAGCCCAAGAGAAGCTTCGTTATGAAACTCGTTAAATGGTTACTAGACAACGGATAAACATACTAAAAATACTTAATATATACATATACATACAATACATACTTATTATACATAGAAAACACCCAGACCCGAGACAATTTAGAAAAACAATCATTTCTAAATTGATCCGACCGGGGATCGAACCCGGAACCTCAGAGATGGCAACACCATGAAAACCGGTGTACAAACCACTCGACCAAGGAGGTCGTTCATACTTCATTGTGTAATTGTTTTTTATCCTTAAACAATTTTTTCATTAATAAAGTATCCATAGGTGCATAAAAATATCGAAGATATATTAGGTCCTTACCTATGAAATTGACGTTTTATATGAAGATTTTTTATAAAATTTTATTTTTCTTACTAACGTTTTTTTAGTTTTCTTAGTATATATTTATGTTAACACTATAAAAATTGTAGAGTAGTGTGTTTGTTTCACTAGCTAAATATAGCAGACATTAAAAAGAAAAAAAAACCAAGTTCCTGCAAAGCTACAATAAAACAAAAGGACAATTCTGCCAACAAAAAAGTAGTCAATTTAAAAAAAAATTGGGCGATAAAGGCACAAAATGAATAATCATTGTTATTACTGAAGCCTAAGTAACATAGTCCTAATTAAAGGTGTATAATAATATTAACAACCGGTATTGACTTTTAGAAGTAATACACCTATTAGTAAGTGAGAAAAAAACGTTAATTTCATAGGTAAGGACCCAATATTATTGATGCGCGAACATATATCAAGTTTAGTATAATACAGGGTGACTTTTTTATCACCGTCCAAAATTTCTGAGATGCTCTCGTGATACCTACAAACGAACAACTCTTACTGTTGGACCAACTCCCTAACTCGAAAACAAAATTCAGCTGTTCCATACAAAACATCAATATTCATTCGACCAAAATGTATGGAACAGATTTAAGATTTCTTCTTTTGTATCACGGGAGTCACATCAGAAGGTTTGGACGGTGTGATAAAAAAGTGACCCTGTATAGACAAACAAGTCGAAAACATGTTCCTCTTTGAAGACTATAAAAAATGGATAGGTACCATCACTAAAAAAACTATTGCATCTGACCGCGGTGCATAGTGGTAGGGGTAGTCCCAAAAGCTGGTGGTGCACTCGAAGCTCCGTGCACCAACGTTCGTGGGTCGGACCGGTTCCGCCGCAGGTATAAAGCAATGCTCCTCACTGTTGATGGATGCAAAACGAGTTTGCGACAACCTTTGGGCACAAGTTAAGGACACGCCAGAAGGTAAGCTTAAAGGCGAGAAACTTAAAGGGTTCCTCAAGCCGTGTGAAACAAATCACGGCTCGGATCGGGGAGCGGTACAATCCGAGGGCGCCTCTAAAGGCTCGGACCTCGGCTCGGGTTGTCCGGGCCGTGGTGGTGGAAAGAAGCGCCAGGTACATGTATGTGCCTGGTACGTCGCGCGTGTGAACCGATTCGTCGTACCCTTGTCCTACGAGTACGGTGTGTTGGGCCTAAACTAGTGTGCATGTTTAGTGTATTCTGTAAATGTGTAGTGGCATTTAGAGGATCGCTGCTGCGAGATTCCGTGTCCGTGAGTGGTTATCCACAAATGGTTTTTGTGGAGAGAATGGCTGATTGCCTCACTCGGCATTTTCAGAGTCAACGGGCTTTATTGGGGGCGGCGAGAATCTCAAGCCGTGTGAAACGAATCACCGTCAACGGTTTTCCAGAGGGAACCAGAACGTCATCACGCGCTAGTGCGTGTCCCCGTGCCCTACTAGATTCTCAGAGGGGTACAGATTGGATCGGATGTGTATGTGTGCGTTATTGCGCGTTTGTTTGAAGCTTATCTGCTGCAGTCCCCTTATGTTGTGGTTTGGGCGAGCGGTGCGCCTGCGCAGTGCAAGGGTCGAATGAAGGTCAGGACGTTGTGTTGCTGCGGCAAGAAGGTGGCCAGTGGCGGTAGCCGAAGTAACAATAAGAAAACGATAGCGAAGTCCGAAAAGAATAAAATGTATGGGATTGACATAAGATTGCCCACGTGATTTAGCGCGGCTTATGTCAATTCCATACATTTTATTCTTTTCGGACTTCGTTATCGTTTTCTTAATGTTACTTTGGCTAAGCCTACAGTTGCTCAGTGGTCGAGGATTGCGCTATCACTTTCAGCACTGGATGTATTCTTCTTGACTTCTTGAAGGAAAAAAACTTATGTAACCGTTGAGATTTAATAAAATATAATACGTACATAATGTTTACAGTCACAAGCATGTAAACAATTTAATTCTAAATACAATTAATAAGAGTCAAAACTAGTCAAAGTGTTTACATATTCATGCTCGTGACTGTACTGTACATATAGGGAGGGAAAGGGAGTGACTTTTCGGGTGACGGCTGATAGAGGAGAGTTGAGGTGAAAAAGAGGAGAACGGATGATGCCAATTGTGTATTATGGAAAAACATTATTTGGCTATTGCTAAACTGACATGTTTCATATTGCATAACTCTAAACTGACTATGATTTGGAATTAGGTGCCATAGTATCTTTTGTTCAGCTTAAAAATAGCTATACAACGGTATATTACAAATAGATATTAGAGAGGGGTTCCCGAGTACCTACATACATTTTTTGGCAGCGTCCTTTTGCCGACCCCAAGTACGTAACATGGAACCATAAGGCAGGAAGAAGACGACACACAAGTAGATGACCTACATGTCATCTAAGTCTCTCAATCACTGAATTTCTAAGTATGTAAACATTTACATACCTAATGGCAAATGTTCAATCGTTACTGAGAAACCAAACTTTTTTGTTTTTTTATTTTATAGAGTATTTTTTTAAAATATTATGAGGACAATTTCATTCTACGAAAGCTTGACTTTTCACCGCAAATAGTGTTATTAAGTGACAAACTTAGGTTCTGCTATCCTTTTATGGACTGGCAACGGTTAAGATAAATTTTGTAAGTGAAGGTTATTTCTATACTATAATAAATGAAATAAAAAAAAAAAATGTTTCCCACACTCACACCAATTATCTAGCCCCAAGAAAAGCTTTCTTAAGAAACTCGATAAATGGATAACTAGACAACGGATAAACATACTTAATATATTTAAATACATACTTATTATACATAAAAAACACCCAGACCCGAAACAATATAGAAAAACAAGTATTTCTAAATTGATCCGACCGGGGATCGAACCCGGGACCTCAGAGATAGCGACACCATGAAAACCGGTGTGCAAGCCACTCGACCAAGGAGGTCGTCAAACAAAAAATAATATACAAAAATCTTTTTATGTGTTAGGTCTCATAACAATGCTACGTCATGTCTTTAGGTCACGGGGTCACCTTTGTATCCTGTGAATCATCCTTACTGGGATACGAGAGACCCTGAGGCGGTTCTTCAGTCCGTCTTACCAGCCTGGAGCCTAAGAAAATATCATCCAGGGGGCAAAAGGAAAGGGCATACCCACTAAACACAAGAGGGTAAAAAATTTACCACGCGTACTGAGGCTAAAAGCTGTAGGAAAAACGACTAGCGAATCTACTACCCTACCATGAGATGATAAAGTTTGTAACATATTTGAAACTTATAAAATAGTGCTAGCGAACTGACATCGCTTTTTTAATCACTGTATTGTTGTCGATGTAATAATAATGTTTGACTATGTACATACATGTATATAATACAGTAATTTGGGGTTAAAAACAATGTGATATGACAGTAACAGTAACCGCAGTGCACAAAGGACTGACGCAAATGGATTAGTCGACCGCGTTTTAATCATGGCCGGTGCAGCGCAGTGACTAAAGCCATAAATACTTTCATTGGCTAAACAGTGGAATGGTGACTCTCCAGCTTGCATATACATATTTAAAAGCATATGCATAGAGCATATGCAATATTGTAACATAACTATGTATGTAAGTATGCATCAGTGCAGGCATGTAAGTACCTTATTAAACATGCTACAAAAAAACCAGTTCTTTATTTATTTTAATTAAAAATACATATGATTCTTTTAATGGTTTATTTAAGACGTGGACATACTTAAAAATATGGGTTTTCTAGAGTTGTTTGCCAAGAAGTGTGAGGTACTATCATCATCACAAAATCATCATAAAGTAATAAAATAATGTACCTACGATAATCTTTTTCGAAAAATGCCAAAATGCTTACAAAATTTCATAACTTCAATTTTTAATAATAAAGCGAGTACAATGCTATATTGATTTTTGTTTAAATATATATGACGCTATCTTCATTCGACATACGATCTTGACACAAAACATTACTAATACAAAGTTCGATTAAAACTATTACTGGTCGTAGCATAAAATCAGCGATTTACTTGCTATTAGTAATGCGGGTGAACACCACGCTGAGCCCTTTCGAGATGCACACATTTTTTGTGATTTTTTTATAGTTTACTGTTTCTTGAAAAGACCTATGTATCGTTTTAGTTGTCATTGTTGTTATTTTAAACAAATACATTCATCATCTCAGCCAAAAGCCGTCCACTGCTGGACAAAGGCCTCCCCCAAGGATATGAGGGGTATTTGCCGTAATCGCCACGCTTGGCAGGCGGGTTGGCGATCGCAGTAGGTTGAGGGTAACCTCAGAGAGATGCTGCTGCCCATCCTCTGGAATGGTCCCTTAGTCGGCTTTTATGACACCCACGGGAAGAGATGGGGTGGTGCAATTCTTTATCCCCGGCACCACACAGGGAAATACATTATCTATCATCTATCTATCTACTACAAGTGGTCTTAAAATAAAAATTATCCTAAGCAATGAAAAATTAAAAGAGATAGAATGTGAGTTTGAGGCATTGACAGATTTCGGCCGCTACCTTTTTCCATTTTTGAATTTTTTGAAAAATTTATGAAACAAAGTTTATTTAATTTAATGTATTTTTTATGCATAATTTAAAAAAAATATTAGCATTCTGCACTCCTTCTCTACATAACTATAAGTGTGCGAAATTTCATACTCCTACGTCCGCGCAATTTTCGTAAAAAGGGGTACAAAGTTTTTGCTTAACGTATTAATAAATAGATCGATAACTTCAAAGTGATTTAAATGAAATTTTGTACAGAGATAGTCGAGAGCCTGAGAAAGGACATATGCTACTTTTTAATGCGAAAAAGTGCTGTAAGGGGTTGAAATATAATATAATATATATAAATAGGGGATGACAATTTGTATGGAAATCACGTAATTTTTGAAGCTAGAAGCTTGAAAATGATTTTTTAGGCTTTTCATTAGATATAAATGAATACGACATTCAAAGATTGTAAAAATGTTACCCTGAAGGGGGTAAAAATGGGGGATCACTATTCGACGCGGACGAAGTCGCGGGCGCAGCTAGTACCAATGGAGACTGCAGAATGTAAGCAACATACAAACGCGCTCGAGGGACGCAGGCAACCTCACGCGGGCACGGAACCTCGCGACAGCTGCGATCGGACTGTTCCGAGCTGTTCCGAGATCTGTGTCCGTGAGAGGGTGGTCTATGCGTATAAAGCTTTTCTTCTGGGGTCTCCTTATATCTAATTACCTTTAAACGAGCAATTCTTGTATATAACGGATATTTCTTTTTTACAGTGCGCAAATTTTCTGTAGCGACTCAGAATCGGTAAGTTTCTTTTCTCATAGTAACATGGGTTGAAATAAGTCAAAAATTTTTGGACTTCCCATACTTTAGCGAACACTTGATTAGCCTGAATTGTATGAAGAGTCTCTAAATTTTTGACATATTTCAACCCATGTTACTATGAGAAAGTTGTTTACGTACCGATTCTGAGTCGCTCCAGAAAATTTGCGCACTGGTAAAAAAAAAGTATCCTGTATATAATCTAAATCTCGGTAACGGCTCCAACTATTTTTATGAAATTTAGTATGCAGGGGGTTTCGGGGGCGATAAATCAATCAATTATAAAAAAAATAACGAGCAAAGCTCGGGCATCCAGGTACTTGTGGTTATACGTATTCTATCTTCAGCGAAGGACGTGTTGTGACGTCACTGGGCGGGAAAATACTCCAAAATAATTGACAACCATTTTCCTTATGCTTCGAATGGTGCGCAGGATTCCCTCGCGAGATCGTGATTAATAAATAGCTTTGGTGTTAGTAACTGAGCACTCTGAGAACGTTCATGGTGGATTGTGGGCAAGCATTAGCGAACTGGTGTGACCAGTTACGCCGACGACGCTGCGCACGTTTTTCATTTTTAAGTGAATGTCGTATTCATTTATTTAGGAGCGGTAGAGCCACGCGGCGTTGCAGCATGAAATGGGCCGGCTCGCCCGGCGAAATACCACCCTCTCACAGAATATCGGCGTGAAACAACGGCACTCGTTGCTGTTGTGTTTCGTCCGGTGAGTGAAAGTGCCGGAGGCCCATCTCTCACCCCTCCCCCCTCCCAATTCCTACTCCCTCCTCAAGATCCAACTCCTTCCTCAAGGTCGGCAACGCATCCGCGATTACTTTGGTTTTGCGGGTGTCCATGGGCGGCGGTGATTGCTTTCCATCAGGTGACCCGCCTGCTCGTTTGCCTCCTTTTAACAAAAAAAAAAAATAATAATAAAGAAAAATTGTTAGCCTAAGGCGGGCTTGCACCAAAACTCACTAAAAACGTTTTTTTTTTTTGAGCATTGAGAATTGATTGAGAATCTGAGCAACGACCCTTTTGAGATGCTGCGGCACACACACATTTTTGTATTTTTAATACTTGTGTTATAATAATAATAATAATAAGTATTTATTTCAGAATAATTCCATAGATTGTTAGTAATTACAATAGACCTTACCTTATGAAATTATGTTTAGTGTAATTGTTGTTTTTTTTATTTACGATTGTATATTGTGTGTGTCTATAGTGTCCAAATAAAGACGTTATCTATCTATCTATCTATCTAATTGTACTCCCGATGCGATTCGCTTACGACGTACACACACACAAAACACAGGTTGCACAATACACTTAATTAGAGTAATACGGCTCCAAATGCCCTTATTACTGCTTAAAATCTATTTAATTATCAACACACGATAACCTATAAACCAGCCATTGTTGCCTTCCCGAGACAAGTGTACCAACAAAGAAAAAAAGAACAATTAGTGATGGGGCCATTATGCCACAAAATAAATTGAAGATCGATAATCGATTCCCAAATCGATTCGTCCATAATACAAATCAAAGTTTTATTTCCAACAAAAATAAATGCCTGTTTATTTGCAACATCCCGCCACCCAAAGCGGACGTACCGCTTTCTAGCCTGAAATCTTAAACTAGTCAACCGGTAATCGAGCTAAGGTCGCGACTGCGCGATTTAGCACCGATCCATCAACCAACACTTGCGCCACACGCGGAGTCCCGTCCGCGCCCCAGATTAACTTTAAAATGCGACCTCGTCTCCAAAATAACGATGGCAAATTAGCCTCTTTTAATAAAACCAGATCCCCCTCCGAAGGGGGCGACGTCCGGTCTGTCCACTTTACACGCTGCTGCAATAAATGCAGATACTCCAGTGACCAACGACGCCACAAGTCCTGACTCATTTGTTGTATCATTTGAAAACGAGACATCCGGTGTCTGCGTTCATCTTTCCAGGGATACTCAGGCAGGGCAGTGAGTGGCTGACCGACCAAAAAATGACCAGGGGTCAGGACTTCCATGTCATTTGCGTCAGAGGAGAGTGGACAAAGCGGACGCGAGTTGAGAACCGCCTCAACCTTACAAAACACAGTTGTAAGTTCCTCATACGTGAGGGTAGTTTCCCCGACTACCCGGCGCAAGTGGGTTTTTGCCGATTTTACCGCGGCTTCAAATATCCCGCCCCAGTGGGGACAGGCTGGCACACTAAATCGCCATGTGATTCCCCGCTGTGCGTGAGCTTGACTTATGCTATTACAATTTTTATCCAGAAAATCGTTCACATCTTTTAAGTAGTTGGCAGTGCCTCTGTAGTTGGTACCGTTGTCGGACCGAATGAGAGAAGGTAAACCCCGTCGCGAAACAAAACGATCCAGCGTGGCGACAAAGGCTTCCGTAGACAGAGCCGAAACCACTTCCAGGTGGACGGCCTTAGTGGCCAGGCAGACAAAAACGCACAGGTATGCTTTCGTGACCCTAGTGTTACGATAGGCTGTGGTTTTCACCAGAAACGGTCCAGCAAAATCCGTACCGACCCCGTCGAACGGCCTAGTAGTCTGACAAACCCGGTCAGAAGGGAGATCCCCCATCTGTGGCTGCATAGTGGAGGCCTTCACCCGATAACAAGCCACACACTTAAATAACACGCTGCGAACCACTCTTCGAGAGGACAAAATCCAGAACTTCCTCTGTAATATCGCCAGTAACGCATTACACCCCGCGTGAGCGTTTTTCAGGTGTCTATCCGAGACCACCAGTTCTACCAAAGGTCCTCCTTTGGGGAGTAGCAGAGGATGACGGCTACCGAAGGGCAGGTCGGCATTTTTGAGGCGACCTCCAACGCGTAACAGTCCATCCGCATCCAGAAATGGGTTGAGCCGAGAGATCGCTCCCTTGAGCTTTGCGCGACCGACGCGCAAAATCTTCAGTTCGTCCTCGAACCGGTCAGCTTGAACCAGCCGTATCAGGGCCAACAGTGAACTCCTGCGTTCCTCAGCACCCGCCACGGGTGATAACTGCCTCTTGTCTGGATGGCGGCAGTTATGTAGAAATCTCCGGATCCAGCAAGTTACTCCTAGCAATTTGTCCAGTTTGCTGTATCGAGCCGTCAACCAATTCGGATCTGGCCTTGACTCGTTTGTTGTCACCAAAACTTTTATTCCAGGGAGCATCCCTAGAGAGCCATCGATCATGGTGACCGGCCATGATGACTCACCCTCCTTTAACCACTCTGGACCCCACCAGAGGGCATGCTGCACCAATTCCGGCGCGGTGCAGCCCCGAGAGGCACAATCGGCAGGATTCCAGGGGCCGGGAACGTGCCTCCAACAAATTTCGATGCCCGAGTTCTGTACCTGAGATACCCGATTGGCCACAAACGTTTCCAATACGTGGGGTGCCCCGCGTAGCCATGCCAGAGCTACCTGACTGTCAGACCAGGCGTAGACATTCCGGATGTCCACCGTAGACGTCAGTTCCTTGTGCACGTGGCACAACAGTTTGGCCAATAGATGCGCCCCGCAAAGCTCCAGCTTCGGGATTGTCAGCCTAGTTTTGAGGGGAGCCACCTTGCTTTTAGCCAGAAGCAAGGAGACGGCGACTCGACCCTTCGAGTCCACCGATCGCAGATACACCACTGCGGCATACCCTCGTTCTGACGCATCGCAGAAGCCATGTAGGCTTGCCCTGTATTTGCCCCGCGGCAAGATCCGCCGCGGCAACGCCACCTGATTGATCGCCTCGATCGTAGAGATCAGAGCGAGCCAAGTGTCGAGTGAGAGCCCTACCAGTGGCTCATCCCACGAGACTCCGAGTGTCCACAGTGTTTGCAATAAACACTTCGCCATAAAAATGCACGGGCTGATCCATCCATTTGGATCAAACATCCGAGCGATGGTGGAAAGGATCGTCCTTTTCGACCAAACTCTTGTAGTTTCCAGTTCTACCCGGAATGTGAAAATATCGTGAACCGGCTGATATTTAATTCCCAAAACGGCGATAGAGTTCGGGTCCTCTGCGTCCTCGAATAGCTGAGGATTCTGTTGGTGATCTTCCGGAATCCCAACCAGAAGCTGTGGCTCGTTGGATAACCATTTTCTCAACTCATAACCACCAGCCGCGAGGAGTCCGATCAGCTCATTCCTAATGATGAGCGCCTCCTCCAGAGAGGCTGCCCCTGTGCAGATATCATCTACGAACACGTCACGTGTCAGTACAGCGGCTGCCCGGGGAAAGCGAGCCCGTTCCTGCTCCGCCAGTTCCAGCAGTGACCGGATGGCAATGAAGGGACTCGACTTCAGGCCGTACGTGTTGGTGTTGAGCTCGTAGACGGTGATGGGATCCTCCGAATGTTCCCTCCAGAGTATTAACTGAAACCTCCTGTCCGCAGGATGTATTACTGTTTGGCGGAACATCATCCGGATGTCCGCACCGATCACCACCTGGTGTCTTCGGAAATTTAAAATGATGTCGACAATGTCCCGATGTAACTTCGGACCAGAATAGAGACATTGGTTCAATGAAACTCCAGTCGACGACGGTGCCGATCCGTCAAAAACAGTCCGTAGTTTTCCAGATGAGGCCTTCAACACCGCGTGGTGAGGCAAGAAAAAATGATCTGTCGTTGTCCAGACGACTGTCGCCCGCGACATATGACCCAATTCCTCGTATTCTTGCATGAACTCGATATACTTTTCCCGAAGTACCGGATCGCGAGACATACGACGCTCCATGGACAAGAGTCGTTTCTCTGCCAACGCCCTCGATTTTCCCAAGGAGGGGGACAGTCGATAAAGGGCAGTCGAGTTTCGATCCTACCCGACGCCATCCGGCGTGTGTGATCCTTATAAAAGGTTTCGCACTCCACATGCTCCGGATCCAGACGGGAGACCATGGGAGGCTCTTCCAGTTCCCAGAATTTTTGCATCGTCCTAGCGATGGAGGTAGTAGCGACGACAGGTGAGACATCCCGCGTCTCCTGGTCGAAAACCGGTCCCATTAAAACGTGTCCAAAGATGGTAGGTATAGCTACCAACGAAGAGCGGCCCAGAATCCGCTGAGGCCCTAAAAGGATCCAGCCCAGTACATCCGCTCCCAATATGAGGTCCACCGGAGCCGGCTCCTCGAAATGAGGGTCTGCCAGCATGAGACCTGATGTGTCAGACATTGCGTCCCGCGGAATGTCTGTCGGTGGATGCCAACCCAGCAGATTGTCGAGTACGATCGCGACCGCCGCAATCCGTATCGAAGCGGAATGCACAGGAGAGAAGAGAATGTGGGTCTGACCGGACAGAACCCCCACTTCTGTATCTCCGACTCCCCGAATCGGAACTGAGGGAGGCGCGCACTCCAGACGTAGGCGCCTCGCTACCCTCGTAGTAATTAAGCAGCCCTAAGCCCCAGTGTCTAGGAGGGCTCGTATCCGGACGAAGTCCCCCCTAGGTCCCCAAACGTGTACCTGCGCGATGGGCAAAAGAACCGTCCTCGGTTCCGACGTAGCCCGACCACAGGCTAGTCACGCGTCAGAGCCAGCAGCCGACCCTGTCGAACCGTGATGACTCGGCCAGTAAGTCGGACGCGTGCAGGCCACCATCCGGGGTGGTGCGTATCCAGGTGCCCTACCATACCGGTGATAGGGTGGGTGGTATTCCAACCTCGGGTACTCGTGCAGTACCGGTGAGAACTGTTGACGGTTCTCATGTCGTTGTTGTTCCGGCAACGGCGGCGGAGGATACGCGTACGAGTATCTGGGTGTTGGGTCCGGAGGTGGGGCTCCCTGTACCCAGTGGCCCTTAGAAGCACCAACTCCTGGTGTTGGTCGCGCCGGGTGCCGGGTTGTAGCCAGAACCTGGCTCCGTTCCGGCGGTCCTCAACTCACCTGAGCCGGGGTGTACGAGGGGTTGTAGTGTGGCGGCCGTGGCGGACTCCGTCTTTCCGGAGGCGGAGTTGACCCCGGCCCCAAACCGCCACCCGTGGGAGATCCCCTCTCCCGAACCGGTGCTGAGCCCTCAGCACTACGGGTGCACAGTAAGCGATGGTGCGGTCCGCCGCACACATCGCAAGGCCTCGCCTGGGGACACTCATTATACCTATGTCCTCCCAGGCAGGCATAACACAATCCTCGTGTCCGAACGAGGTTTCGGCGCTCTTTTGTGGGCAGCCCGAGAATTGCTGGACATAGCTGTTCCAAGTGCTGCTGTCCGCAAACCCGGCATCCAGAACCGGGGTTGATGGCGGCCGCAGCCACCAGCCTGCCGCGACCCTTCCCTGGGTTGCGTGGCGGCTGGGCGCCGTAGACTCCGGAAGTGCGGGCCGGCGCACTTGTCGGAGCCTCCTGGGAGGCTAGCTGGTTTTCCAGCAGGCCAGCCTCCTCTTCCAGGAACTCCAGAAGTTCCCCTATCGAGGGCAGAACGCTGCCGAGATCCTTGTGGACCAGTCGATTCCGCTCGAACTTGTCCCTCATCTCCTGCGACAACTTGGCCAGAACGATGTACAGAAGAAGGAAGGACCACTGGTCGACGGGCAGTCCGAGCGTCCTTAACCCGTTTAAGGACACGGTGAGCGGGGTGATCAGCTACGCCCTCAGCTGAGCCCGATGGTTGACCCTCGGCAATCCCAGCAGATGGGTCACGTGCGCGTCCGCCTGAAGACGCGGCTTCTCGTACCGCTTCTCCAGCAGCTGCATGGCGGTGTCGTAGCTCGCATCCTGCAGCTCCAGATGCTGTACGAGCTGTCTGGGTTCTCCGTCTAGGAAGGAACGGAGATATGCCAGCTTTTCGGTCTTGGTGAAATCCTTCCGAGTATCCACCAAGGCCAAAAACATGTTCCGGAATCCAGCCCAGTCCCGCATACATCCGGTGAAACGCGGGACCTCCAGGGCACCCAATCTTCCCATGGCGCTGGGTCCAGGGGTGTGGAGCGAAGCGGGGCGCGCAACAGGCTTCCCCTCCCGCAGTCGCTCGATGTCCTTCACCCGCTGAAGAACCTTATCGTAGATGTCTTGGATGTGCTCCAGATCCTTGACATATTGGGCGTGGAGGGCCAGCTCCTTCTCCCCGACCGGGTCGGTTGACAATAGAGCGGTTACCGACCGCTCGGCCAACAAGAAACGACCCTGCATTTCTTTCGAACGCGTCTCCAAGGCGCCCTCCCGGTTAAGCCGATCTATTAATGCAAGCAGCCCGGTGAACCACCGGAGCTGCTGAGCCAACTCCTGCCGTGACGCTGTCATTATAAATAACTTAAACTAAATAAACCTAAACACAAAATTAAAACGAGTCAACGAAAACACGGAATCGATTATCCCGAATCGACTCGATGCTTTCAATTGAAAGAAATTAAATAACAATTAACGTTCCGAGAAATGTCCCAGCCCAAATACAACGGTACTACCAACCTTACAATTCAACCGCACCTGTCCCGGAAGTGCGATTTTACACGAAATGAGCTTAACCTATTACGAACTAACAAAATACACAAAATTACACCGATTAACCTAGAGGTCCGATAGTAACCACGCTCTGCTACCAAATTGTTGCGGAAACCCACAACACACACTATGCTACTGTTTAAAATTAGGTTACACCTTAAAATCTACAAAATCCACTCACAGTTCCCTGCCGCTCCCGCCGTCCAGAACGGGATCCATATGGTCTGATGGGGCCGGAATCCAAGTCCGGGTCTTCTCGGGTTCCCTAATCACACCCAACGACTATCCTAAGTGCACTTTTCCCCCGAGGAAATACCTGCTTTCTCCAGAGACGCCGACAGCGGCGAATTGTACTCCCGATGCGATTCGCTTACGACGTACACACACACAAAACACAGGTTGCACAATACACTTAATTAGAGTAATACGGCTCCAAATGCCCTTATTACTGCTTAAAATCTATTTAATTATCAACACACGATAACCTATAAACCAGCCATTGTTGCCTTCCCGAGACAAGTGTACCAACAAAAAAAAAGAACAATTAGTGATGGGGCCATTATGCCACAAAATAAATTGAAGATCGATAATCGATTCCCAAATCGATCCGTCCATAATACAAATCAAAGTTTTAATTCCAACAAAAATAAATGCCTGTTTATTTGCAACACTTACACATGTGGTACATAAGTGGTGTTAAAAAAAAATAGGTAAAGATCAACACATGAACCCTGCAAGGGTATAACAACTTAGATATATAATATACAGTTAAACAAAGTAAAAAACAAAAATTTCTTATTTAAGTATTACTTATGACACGTTAGTTGTTAGTTACATGGATACTGAGTCGTTCAGTCGGATACATTGTTTGCATATACTCGTACTACTCGTACTTGCAATGACTTGCATTGATGATTCTTTAATAACCTTTGATTGATTATGAATCATAAGTGTCATTCCCGTTTACCTTGAGTTTCAGTGTAGGTTTTTATTATGTAAAATACGGCAAACGAGCAAGCGGGCTACCTGATTGAATACTGGTGATTGCCAAACCGGTGGTCCCAGTCACCCAGTGGCACGTTTAGGGGATGAACAGTGGTATTTAGTGGGTCCTTCTCTCAAATCCCTGTCGAGAGCCCCAGGCCTGGCCTCCAGCTCCCGCATCCCTGGGGAGCTGAAGGGGATCCGGCTGACGAGTTTTCCACTTTCCAAAAAAAAAGGCTATAGCTACATGATGGGAAGTGGTCATCGAGTTCAAACCACCAGCCATTGGTTCAAACTCAAAGTCCTATTTTTTATTGAGTAAACTTAAAAACAATTCCTTTTGAAACGTCCGAACAGTTTTTTACCTACTATCCATTCAAGATGTCTATCTTTCGGCTGTGTTTCATCCGCCAACAATCTGAACACAAGTTAATTTAATCCGTCACTAAGAAATTAAAATAAAACCGCAACCATGGCGATTCAAAATTCAAAATTCAAAATCATTTATTCAGTTTAGGCTACAAATAGCTCTTATGAACGTCATTATGCCATCGGTTCGTAAGTCTACTCTGGGCGGGAGATCTTCTACTGAGAAGAACCGGCAAGAAACTCAGCAAGTGTCCAGCTCTTTTCTCCCTTACAGCGTCAAAAATATTGGAAAATGCCCTATCATAAAAGGACACTTTCCATCACAAATAAAAACACAAAATATAAAGGACAATCACACATATTAAAAAAAAACAAAAGAGAAAATATAATAATATCTACATTTGCAAAACATCAGTTACCAGTTAAAAAATTTCACAATGTCATACAGCACTAATAAAGGTCAAAAATTGTCTAAGAAAGAAAAAAAAACAAAATTAAACTATAGACAGACCAGCCTCCACAGGCGGCACCCGTTCACGAGTATGACATATGAATCAGCCATCGCTTCACTCAACCATATCTTAGGGAATGTAACGACCCGACGCACATGCCACCACCGCAGAGACAGGAAAGAGAGCATGCCACACTCAAGCTACTCTAAATAAAAACCTAATGAAAAGTTTAACGTAACATAAATATTATTTGTAAACTGTAGGACACTGCTGATAAAGGCTATCATATCAGCGCTAAGATATTTTTAAAGTAATTATTGATCCCAATAAAATAAAATAAAGAGTATTTTTATTTTTTTATTATAACCAAGCTGTTTTATCATCTAAATATTCTTTGACTGTATAATAACCTTTCTTAATTAAAGAAGATTTTACATGTTTTTTAAACTTATCTAAAGGTAAATCTTGTACAGTACTAGGTATTTTATTATAGTAGTGTATACCTTGCCCCAGGAAAGAGCCAAGAACCTTTTGCAACCTGAACAGTGGCATTACAAGTTTTTTTTTATTTCTAGTATTGAAATTGTGTACATCACCGTGTTTAGTAAAAGAGTTGATGATGCAACGCACAAAAAAAACAAATAAACTGAGATGCAACTGTAAGAACACCAATTTCTTTAAAAATATTTCTTAAAGTAGTTCGGGAACCTAGTCTATAAATGGTTCTTATTGCTCGTTTCTGCAAAATAAATATAGATTCAACATCAGCTGCTGTAGCCCACAGTAAGACACCATATGACATGACACTATGAAAATAGCTAAAGTAAACTGTTCTAGCAGTTTCAACGTCTGTTAATTGTCTAATTTTTCTGATAGCATAAGCAGCAGAACTGAGTTTACCGGACAATTTCGATATATGAGGATTCCATTGAAGTTTTGAGTCAAGTGTTATACCTAAGAAGACTGTTGAGTCTACCAAATCTAATTTATCACCGTTTATTCTAATATCAGTTGGTTCAGTTTTAACATTAGGTAGAGTAAATTTAATACATTTTGTTTTTTTTGCATTAAGCTGTAGATTATTAACAGTAAACCAACTGAGTACTTTTGCTAGAGCATTGTTTACATCATCATAATTATTCTTACACCTAGTAACATTAAAAATGAGTGAAGTATCATCTGCAAATAAAACAATTTCACAGAAGTTTTCCACAAAGAATGGCAAGTCGTTAATATAAATTAAAAATAGGAAGGGCCCGAGGATTGACCCTTGCGGAACTCCCATTTTTACAAGAGATCCAGATGATTTAGTTCCATTGATATCGACAGTTTGTGTCTTAGAACTGAGATACGACTCTATCAAATTAAGTGCAAAATCATTAAGACCATAGTAGTGTAACTTCATCACCAGAGTCCTGTGCTCAACGCAATCGAAGGCCTTGGATAAGTCGCAAAAAACTCCAAGAGCGTACTGAGACTTCTCCCAGGCATCGAATATATGTTTTATTAAAGCAACACCTGCGTCAGTAGTGGAACGACCCTTTGTAAAACCATATTGTTTCTTATGTAGAAGCTTGTTTGAGTTAAAGTATGCCATTAATTGTTCGAGTATAAGTTTTTCATAAATTTTACTTAGTACTGGTAATATTGATATTGGCCTATAGTTACTAGGGTCTTCTTTGTTTCCTAATTTAAATAAAGGTATAACCTTACTGAATTTCATAAGTTCTGGAAAGATACCCTTCATCATCATCATCATCTCAGCCAAAAGACGTCCACTGCTGGACAAAGGCCTCCCCCAAATAATCATGGAGGGTATAGATACCCTTATTGATACAGTAATTAAAAATGTCTGCAAGATTGTGTTGCCGATGCCGCCTACAAAATAACAAATAGATGAAATTAAAAATATTACAGTTTGTTTGTATTGTTTATTACACTACTCGAAATAAACTTTCCTACACTCACACCAATTATCAAAGAGAAGCTTCGTTATGAAACTCGTTAAATGGTTACTAGACAACGGATAACTTAAAATAATACTTAAAATACTTAAATAACATATTTATTATACATAGAAAACACCCAGACCCGAGTGACCGGGGATCGAACCCGGGACCTCAGAGATGGCGACACCATGAAAACCGGTGTACAAACCACTCGACCAAGGAGGTCGTCGAAATAAAATGGATTTGTTAGATGTATTTTCCGATATTTTTATTTTCTTATATAAAAAATTCCGATCGTCTTTTTTCACTGTAGACAAATTTCCGAACGCCTTATTTCCCATAGACATATTTTCCGATATATTTATTTTCTTGTATAAACATTTCCGAACGCCTTCTTTCATCATTGCTGTGCACGACAATTTCAGATTACTTTAAGTTAATTAGAGGTTAAGTGAAGTTAGTTAGAAGTGAAGTTAGTTAGTCAGAAGGTTGTTTTGTGTTTTTGTTTTGTGTTATCACAACTATAAAAGTTCTATTACCTATTCCACCTATTAATATTACATAATTATCTCATTTAAATAATTCATTTACTTTTGGTTTATTTTATATAAAATATTAATTTAATGGTACATGCTGTGGTTTCCTTTAATTAGGGTTCAATCAAATATTCTATTTATGTTAATCTTCCAGCCAAACCTTTTCGTTTCGTACGTAACATTCTATGCACTGTTGCACTGTTGGCAATCCTTTAATAAATAAATAAAAAACTTCAGCAAGTTCTTACTTAGATATTGTATAGGACTTGAGAACTTTTAAATAGACCGGTAAATTTATCTATGTGTTCTCTATTGAATGTAATTTATTTAATTGCATGCGAAGAACAGTGTTATTACATAAGTTAACCTGCATCGCACCTTTGGAAGACCGGTTTTTATATGATAATTAATAATAGCTAGCCGCCCGCCCGCGTGGCGCGGAGCGTGCACCATCACACACCTCGTCTTATATACTCTAATAGTAGTTACAGAGTATACCTACCTATATATATATATAGTGCCACCACAACATTGTTGAACTACTGTAGTATTGTTTTGTTCCGACGGTTAGAAATAATATAGCCAGTGACTTTCCGAGATTTCAAGACTTAACAAATAAAATAAAATCAAGTTTATTAAAACGCAACTTTTTAATGTATATCAATCAAAGTAATAAAACTTGTATTGATATCAAACAGTCTTTTACCCTATTGTAATAAAAATACGCTTATAAATTTATGCAGCTGCCCTCTCAAGCCCCGACGCATTCGCTTTGTCTAGGTTAGTTCATACAAATCTAGTGCTTAACTTCTTGACAATAACACAAAATTTCGCCTGCAAGTTACCGGTTCACATGTGAACCTGCAGGGCGTTAACGGTTACTTGATTTTAGTTACCTTGTTTTCAAAGCTTTAGAAAGAAGTTTCGATGTCTCGAGTCTCAACCTTATAAGTTTCGGGACTTGAGACAATAAAAATCAGCAAACGTCTCAGGACTTTGACACACGAGATGTCCCGGGACCCAAACCTTAGTGCTGACCCGTAAGAAATAAAAATAAATAACTATAATAGTAATAAAAAAACCTCCTAAATTACTATATTAAATAAAATTTTAACTTTAACGAAAATTTATGATTTTTTACATACATTTTACGCAAATATTGTTGCCAACAAATTACAATTTGAAAAAACACAAAATGTTGATAAAAATCCACGATTGTCTTTTTTCAAATTGTGATTTGTTCGCAACAATATTTGCGTAAAATTACAAGTAAATAATCATAAATATAGCTTGCCTAATTCTTAATTGATCTTTCAATATTTGTAAAAATATTTAGATCGGATGTTGCGTAGTTGTCGACATTGAATAGGGCTCTTTTGGCTTATATAGTAAATGTAGATATTGTTGATTAACTTTGGCGAGTTGGGTTGAGCCACTATAACATAGCTGGCAGTGCACCTGACCCGGCATGTCATTTATTTATATATTTATTTATTGTGACAAAAACGACATAAATCAATTACATTTATCACACAATTATACAATTTGAAATTAAATTAATTATCAGAATATAATTATACATTAATAAAAATTAATTTATTATACATTAATTAAATTATACATACAATTATACATAACAATAAATACATCATTCTCCATCGTCATCGTCAGAGTTACAAACATTACTCCATTGGTCCCACAAACTTTCAGAATAACTCAGTAATACTCGTAGTTGACCAATTGTCAAATGAGAAATCAAAATCAGCATTGGCATCACGGAGTGCATTGAGATGGCACAGAGGTCGAACCAAAGGAGAGTTCGCACGCGATACGGTACGGCCTTGACTGACTTGAAAAAGATTATACTGCCGAGGAGGACCGCGCCGGCGTGCCGGAGGAGGCTCAGGACTGTCAGGTACGAACAGGACGCACAATAGGTTGTGTAAGAGGATACAATCAATTGATCCTCTTAATGTTTTAAGGCAGATGCTAAGCTGGTCAAAAATTCTTCTCACCTCTAAAGAGTTGAAGCCTAGGTGCCCGAGTAAAAACTTGGTCGGGTATCGAAACGGGTAATAACCGTCATAAGGTGCGGGTTCGAATCCGATCGTGGAAATTTTTCACACTTTGTCTTTTTTCAAATTTTAACGAAAATTCCTTTTGTGACACGCCTGAAATTCAAAAATAAGATTATTTGAATCACATCAGTCGTTCTAATAAAGTGTTAATTGCTTATTAGATTTGTTACACATTATAAAGCTATTAAGAAAACCGGGCGATCGTATGTATCGGCGCTCGAGGGCTGGCTCGCTATACGCGTGCCGGCTCATTGACACGGAGCATATAAAATGGCGCTGCGACATTAACTATTTATAAAATAGTTTGAAAATTTAGATACAAGAATACTGATCAACATACGGTTATCTAAAGTTTATGCTAACACTACACATTTAAATGAAACAAATTCTACGGGTCTACTCGTGTTTATTATTTTTTTAATTTTTAATTTATATGTTGAAGTGGAAACGGAGTCCAGACACAAGGACAACTGGTGTAGCGTGAAAACAACGCAGCATCAGTCACCTTTTTTTTTAAATATTTATTTTTATACTTAGCACGGCATATGACTCCATACCACCTGATGTTAAGTGGAAATAGAGTCCAGACGCGAAGACAACTGGTGCGGCGTGAAAACAACGCAGCATCAGTCAACCTCACCCTGCCGGCCCACAAGGTGCCTCTTCACGCCTCGTTTGAAGGACCGCATGTCATAGGAAGGAGGGAAAACGAGTGCTGGTAGACTACTTATTCCATCTTTTGGAAGTGCGACAAAGAAACGAGTCACCAAATTTCTTTGTGCGCGATGGTATGTTCGAGACAGTACAGCGGTGACTCCGGAGAGCAGCACGCGTACTCCTATGGAGGAAGGGAGAAGGTAGGATAAGGTCAAAAAGTTCTTTAGAGCACTCGCCGTGGTATAAGCTGTAGAAGACGCTGAGTGACGCTATATCTCTACGCAATTGCAGGGGCTCGAGAGCATTAGTGACCTCTGCATTGCCGATAATGCGTATAGCGCGCTGCTGCAACCTGTCCAAGGCATCGTGAAGGTACTTTGCAGAACCATCCCAAAGATGCGAGCAATACTTACTACACTTTTTGTCACGGCTTCGATATAGTCCCTCTGGTTCAGATCGCAGTGAATCTCCATACCGAGCATGTTAATACTGTTCTGCAGGCCGAGTGATGTGCCTTCATGAGAGAGAAGGGGTATAGGAATGGCGACTTTTTAGCCGTGAACGCGCATACCTGTGTTTTCTAGGCATTGAACTCAACAAGGTTATTGGAGCTCCATTTAGATATGAGGTCCAATACCCGATTGAGCTCAATGACAAGAATTACTCGTTTTTCTTCAGGCTCGACCTGCCCAGCCGCTGGGTGACCGTTATACCCAGCGTGCACCGTTATTTATACATTCGTTTTAATTAATGTTTATCCTGACGTTTCGAACCCTTTGCAGGGTCCGTGGTCTCAGGGAGACTGAGGTGTTGGTCGTCTCATAATTAGTTGGTAGTGTGTATACCTAGGATACCTTAGGATAAATAAACATTAATTAAAAAGTTATGTATAAAATAAACGCGAGTAGATCCGTAAAAGTAATTTTATTTCAATACTGATCAACGTCAAAATAAAACAATATGGTTACCAAATTAACGCTAGTAGATTGGATGGATTTAATTGCAAAAATAACCTTTGAAGTTGTATTTTTTATTTATTTATTTATTTCAAAAACCTCCTACACTTATCTATTTTGCAATAAGTTGCGTATTTTCACTACCAGCGATAAATTTTATTTTTAGAGAGAGTTACTTAGTTAAAATAGTGTTTTGATAATTTATACCATTTTATTTAATTTTATTTTCATTTTCACTCAGAAGTCTTTTTCTACCGTCAAACAGCAGTGAAGCAAAAGATACAACATAAATGTGAGTTTCGAGGTTTAATCACCACACTCTACGAGATCACAGCCACGTTAGACTGCTGACGTCACAGGCTGACGTGAACACACTCCTAGCACAACCGTATTAGCTTTGTGGAGGAGTCAACATTAGGTACTATTAACAAAGTGTTAAAAACATATTAATAATAATCTACATTAAATTTAAAAAACCGACCTACCAATTGGGCACCTAAAATGTTTTCTTAGTAGCCAGCGTGCGCTTATACGACCAAAAGCGCCATAACGGCCACATAAGCGGCGCCCGCGCAGGTGATGTGTGGTTATTCCCCGCGGGTTTTCCGCGTACTGCGCTCGCGTATGAGGGCAAGTTAACTGTTGCGCAATCGGCCGATGAACCGATTGTTGCGATAGGTCTGAAACTAACACTAGCCTAGGGCGATAGACTTCTTTGTTAAGTGATAGGTATAGATATGGGATTTCTTACATCAATGTTCTATGTGAAAAGGTCTGATAGTAAACTGGAGAGTCTACTATCAGACGTATCACGTAATAACGTGAAGTATAATGCCCTGTGCATGCAATTTAACCCACGTATGGGATAATCTATGCCAGGTGGATTTATTGCTGTATTTCCTTAATCATGTCGAGAACTGAATAAATAAACCTTAGAATATGGTCAAACATAGTTTTTATAAAATAAAACTTTAATTGCGATATAAGACAGAAAAAATAAGTTTAACTATTTACACTTAACTTTGTTATTTCAATATTATTAGAATATTATATTATCAGAAGTGTTGTAATAAATCAAAGATTACATACATACATTAAAGATTAGCTAATTTATACACTTTTGAACTGTTGTGTTCCATTTCAACGAGTGGCTCCGACCGTGGTCACGGGCTGACTGAAATGGCCGATACAGGTACTTAATTATTACTCAATGTAACTCTTAATGTAATGGAGTAAGAGTCAAAACTAGTCAAAATGCTCGTGACTGTACTCAAGAAGACATAGCTAGGATATCTATTCTAATTAGTGTGCGTTAAACTCTGTTAACTAAATATTTGGTTAATTTATGACTGTGTTAATTTATTGAGTAAGTCATTTGGGTAAACTTGCTAATGCGGCAGGTTGTTCGCCGGTATGTCAGGTGTTATGTGATGCCGCTAGTTTTCCACACTTGTGTTTAAGGAATATAAGGTATAAATACATTAAACACATGTAAGGAAAACTGACCTGAACAGCAGAGTGAAAAATAGTTCCAACAGCATCCCAAAGACATTAGCAGATCGCTTCACATCACCGCTCTGGTGGTCCTTTGTGCGAACGACGACAATCACTGGGACTTACCCTTCCTCGTTATGGTGACTCCTAGCACAATACAAATAAATAACTATGTACCTGTAATGCTAACATTATTTTTAAGTCTTTTACCAACCCATATGGATGACAAACCGTGTGAAACAAATGATATTTAGTTCAATTTAATATACCACAACAGCTTCCTTTGCAAAGTGTGCGAAACGTCATGATGAAGGTCCGTATAAAGTGATTTATTTTGATAAAGTGTTTAATAACTTTAGAAAACAATAAACACGTAATGTAAAACGATTTGAGTATTCTTATTTAAATTGTGCGTCATAATCATTATCATCATCAGCTCATCTTATGTCCCCACTGCTGGGGCAAGAGCTTTCCCTATGGATGAATAGGGAGAACGGGCTATAAACCATCACGCGAGCCCAGTGCGGATTGGTGGTTGTTAACGACTGCTAATGCAGCCGGGACCAACGGCTTTACGTGCCTTCCGAAGCACGGAGGAGCTCGAGATGATACATTTTTGGTCACCCGGGCGCGTTAACCACTGCGCCATCGAGCTCCTCATTGTCAATTGTGTGTAGTGCACTGTATTTTGTGTGACAAAAAAGAAATGGCTTAAAGTTTTTTAATATGTCTATACTCTACCTCTATGTAGGGAGGCCCGTGCCAAGTATGAGATAGAATGAAAATTATAACCGAATTGCAGTCTTATGAAGTTTACATTAAAACTACTCATTAGCCTATGTGTGTCAAATACGCAGTTATCAAAAAGCATTAATATTCAACTGTGTCCTAATAGTCAGGGCTATTATTAATCTTACCATTTTAAACTCGTTGGCGAACTCAAACGATTGACTGTTTGTAGGTTTTACTTTGATTGGGAGTTACTAGAGTTTGTACTTTTTCTGGATTGTGTACCTACTCCTTAAACCGTAACACAGTAATGAACGTCACCGTTGTTTAGCTACAGAAGTAGCTAAAGAGCCTCATGTGGAATTTGTAGCCACGAAGTGGCTAAAATACAAAAGGTTGTGAGATCAATGATATCCTACTTCCTACCTCCTCCGCTTCGTAAGGCACGTAAAACCGTTGGACTCGGCTCATCGGCTGCATTATCCGCCTTGGGTCTGCGTGGCGCTATCCACCCATAGGGAAGGCTCGCCCCAGCAGTGGGGACATAACATGAGCTGGTGATGATGTGGTGATGTGGGATAAATTTCTAGCATTAGGCTTTTAAAAAATTATAATTAATATATTTTTATATCAGCCATAGCTGTCCCACTTCTGGGAAAAGGCCTCCCACACTTTATCCACACGTTCCGGTACCCTAACATCACGCCGTTCCTGCATGAACCCATCAAGGTCGTCCCGCCATCTTCGTCTTGGTTTACCTGGTCGCCTTTTCGCATTATGTGGGGTCCACTCCGCTTTATAAATACCTAATAAAAAATTTTTTTCTTTCTAAACACAGAAAAGAAAAAATGGCTTCATATTTTTGTGTTTCTATCGTTTTTCCTACGCAGGTTTCAGCTTTCTCAAAATCCCCGACACAGATGCGTGACTGTGAGATACAGATGGGTTTCTCCAAATGTTTGCTCACGCAATGTGTAAGATGTTTTTTTTTATAAACAATACGTAAACGTCATCATTGTTCTAATTTGCAGTGCTTTTTGTATAAACACGACGTTAAGTCCTACTGCGTCTAGCCTCAATGCATGACTAAGAAGAGACTAAGCAAGTCCTGACCCTGTCTAACTAAACGGAATGCTTCAAATGTATAAAAAAAGACAGACAAACAAAAAAAGTCGGATTTCGGAACCATTGAATTTTTAATTTTTTCAGTAGGAACCTAGTTCTAAACTCAACTCAACAAAAAGTAATGAAATGAAATGAAATACAATGAAATGTTTATTTGTACATCACAGGTTCTACAAGGTCTAAAAAAATATTATAATGATAAGTACATCTGTGATCAGCCTATTAGGCATTCAAATTAAAGCTAGCAATATTTTGAATATTTGTTAGGACATTTTTTTAAATATTTTTAATGTCATGTCATGTCAATGTCAATGAACAGTCTTGTTAGTGCTAATTACATTTGGATTTCAATAGCTAAATGTTGCTGGCGTAAAAATAAAGGACATTTGAATTTTTTTATGGATTTTAGTTATACGGCACTTGATTCAACCAGTCCTTGTCGCCAAAAATGAATAAAATAATAATGATTTATCAGCCAGCCAGTTGCAACAATATACAATTGACCGCAAAGAAAAAGGGTCGGTTAGAAAATCTTCAATATATTAAAAAGTACCTGACTTATCTTTATGAAATCAAAACTAAATTTAAGAATATTTTAAATGAAAAAATAAATAAATTCAAGCTTTTTATTTTTTATAATATGTAAAAGAAATAAAAATGCGTAGTTTTTCCGGTATTTTCGTAAATGTAGATTGGTTACAGATATGCCGTTTTCACGTATTTTAGTACTTTGTGTTGCCTCTGCGAGCTTGCAATACTGCTGTTTTGCGATTTAAGGCAGAGACACCATATGTATAGCATTTTTTATGTCAAAACTAAAACATGTGCGATAGTACTAAATTCAAAAAAGACCATAATTTTAAATTTTCAATTGTTTTATACAATTATCAAAAATATATAAAAAGGTTTTATATATTATCTTATGTGGCATTAAGTATTCTTTAATTTAGTCTTTATTTCATAAAGCTAGGTCAAGTGCTTTTGAAGATATTGAAGATTTTCTAACCGACCCTTTTTCTTTGCGGTCCAGTGTAGTTTCGTTCTGTGGGTGGCAGCAAAATAAAGATAATAAAATTGATAAAGTAATATAACATATATAATTAATGTAATATAATTATTAATTAAATGAAGCGGTCAAAACGTACCTACATAATTGAAATATATTTATGTTTTATTATAGCAATTAATAATTTATTCCAATAAAATTAGTAGCGTATTTTCCTCGAGTTAAAATAAAATGGAATTACATATACTAACATGAGGAAAAACAACATAGCCACTACACATAAAAAGCGCACACCCATGAAATTGTATAATATTTATTAGATTCCAATATGCATACGGCTCATGGGGAAAACGTTGCCACTGATATAACGGTAGGCGTGTCTGGCGATGTGCCTCAAGGTTGAAAGTCGCGTTGGACGTCGAATCAGCGTCCCAAGACGTAACACGATCATATTACCCGATTCGCTCCGAACCCCTCGGAGAATCTGGCAGGGAACGAGGACACGTTTGCGTCATGCGTGAGGCTATGCCCTATAACCCTCTGACGGTGTTCGACGACACGGCTTGAGGAACCCTTTAAGTTTCTCGACAAACAAAACCAAACCAAACAAGGCTGGTGACGCTGTAAAGGGCGTTTGACACCGATAGCGAAATCTCTCAAAATATATTAATTTTGCCCTTTTTTTTTAGATCTGAATGTATGAGTTCGCGATTTGGGAACCCTGAACCGCGAAGAGTATTTGCATAGGTCTTTAATGACTTCACTGTGTTTTTTGACGTTTTATAAATTCATAACGCAAACAAAGCTGCGGGTTTATAAATAGTTATGTAAATGCTACGTTTATTTTGATTTAAATTGCGAATTGCGAATGGAAACATGGGTTATCATTAGTTTGAAAGGTTTAAAAAAAAACTTCTGAAAATGTAGACCTGTATGCTCTACATCCGTATTTTTTTTCATTAAAATATGAATGTTAAAGGTAGAACAACTAAATATTGACATGTTACCTATTTAGCTTTACGAAATATTACATAAATAGTGGTTTTGAAACTGGTCATAAGTAAAGTAATGGTTCAATTTATGGGTGGTAAAAAATTACTTAACCACAATAACAATTTTTGTGTATTTTGATGCGAATGAAGCATAAATAGTATTATTAAAATACATATATTTTATCTATTTAAATATCTATACTATGTTGCAAATAAGAACTATTTAGTGCATATTTTGTTTATTGGACATAAACAAATATTGGTAGCGTAAAGGTGTATCTTAATGTTACCGAATGGGAAAACGACCATACGGTGGAATAAACGGCCACCGCCGCCCAAGGGTTATGTCGACGCTGAAGCTTCAGATCTTATGCTTTTACGTCCTGTTATTTCAATTTGTAATACAATAATATATGTTTTGTAACTTCATATATATGTGTATGTTTTCTATTACAGTTGACTAAGACTTTAACGAGTTTAACGAGCGATACTACTTACGCTAGTCTTACTAAAATTATTATCAAAAATACGCGTGCGAAAAACAGGAACACATAACAGTGCAAACTGTTAGGTACTACATACACAAAAGTTCTTAGGTAAAAGAGGGAAAAGGTATTTCTTTTTTCATTCTTCGTCTTAAATCGAAAACTATACATCATAAAAATAATTAAAAATCTGTTTTAAGCTTGTGCAAATAAAGCCCTTTCATACGATACCCCACATGACACGGTTAGTTCAAAATTTGGACCCCCGTTCCTTGCATAAGACCCTGTTTTTTTTGTGATTAAATTAAATATGTATAGTTTCAGACTTTTCCCTGTACTTGTAGTATAAGACGATATTGCTTGCCAAACTTCATAGTTCTAAGTCAACGGCAAGTACCCTATGAATTTTGATTTCCTTGAGAGTGTCGAAATATACGTTTTTTGCGACATAAACGGCCGTATCTTTTTTTTTGTTAACTTAGAAGTTTGATTTTTTTACAGCTTCAAGAGACCACAGACTTAAGTCATCATCATCATCATCTCAGCCAAAAGACGTTCACTGCTGGACAAAGGCCTCCCCCAAGGATCTCCACAACGACCGGTTTTGTGCTGCTCGCATCCAGCGGCTTCCCGCGACCTTCACCAGATCGTCGGTCCACCTTGTTGGAGGCCTGCCCACACTGCGCTTTCCGGTACGCGGTCGCCACTCCAGGACTATCCCGCCCCAGCGGCCATCAGTCCTGCGAGCAATGTGACCTGCCCACTGCCACTTGAGCTTAGTAACTCTTCGGGCGATGTCGGTTACCTTTGTTCTTCTGCGGATCTCCTCATTTCTGATTCGATCACGCAGAGAAACCCCGAGCATAGCCCTCTCCATTGCTCTTTGAGTGACCTTGAGCCTTTTAATGAGGCCCATAGTGAGCGACCACGTCTCAGTCCCGTATGTCATCACTGGCAACACACACTGGTCAAAGACTTTCGTCTTGAGACTCTGCGGTATATCGGACGAGAAGATATTTCTAAGCTTACCGAACGCTGCCCAGCCTAATTGGATTCGACGATGTCCATGTGATGATGTGATGTCGATTCCCCGTGTGGTGCCGGGGATAAAGAATTGCATCACCCCATCTCAACCCGTGGGTGTCGTAAAAGGCGACTAAGGGACCATTCCAAAGGATGGGCAGCAGCATCTCTCTGAGGTTACCTTCAACCTACTGCGATCGCCAACCCGCCTGCCAAGCGTGGCGATTATGGCAAATACCCCCCATGACATGCACACCAGCAAAAACCGGCCCCTAGTCCCCGGCGGCCCCGCTCGCCCTAGCTACGGTAGCGGCCAGGGCAGCGACGGGGCAGGGGGTGCTAAGAATCTCCGGCAGAGACCTGGCTACCGCCAACAACGAACTCTGGCCCTGGCAACATTTAACACGCGCACATTACGGACTAACGAGAAGATTTACGAACTGGAGGAAGAATTGAGCAAGATACGGTGGGACATAGTTGGATTATCTGAAGTCCGAAGAGAGGGGGAGGACTCGATAATCCTCAAGTCCGGTAACTTGCTCTATTTCCGGGAGGGCGAACAACTGTCCCAAGGTGGTGTCGGGTTCATCGTCCACAAGTCCCTCGTGAACAACGTTGTCGAGACCGGGAGTGTGTCGCCTAGGGTAGCGTACCTTATACTCAGAATAACCAAACGGTATTCGTTGAAGGTCATACAGGTTTATGCTCCTACTACGACACACCCTGACGATGAGGTGGAAGCTACGTATGAGGACATCTCTAGAGCCATACAAGCCTCCAAAACTCATTACACCGTTGTCATGGGAGACTTTAACGCAAAACTGGGCAAACGAAGCGGCGATGAGATGAGAGTGGGACGATTTGGGGTTGGTAATCGGAACTCCCGGGGCCAACTGCTGGCGGACTTTCTTGAGAGGGAGGGCCTCTTTATGATGAACTCCTTTTTCAGGAAAGCTGAACACCGCAAGTGGACCTGGATGAGTCCCGATGGTGCAACAAAAAACGAGATTGACTTTATCATGTCGACGAGGAAGCAAATATTCAATGATGTCACTGTGATTGGCGTTTAAAACTGGCAGCGATCACCGGTTGGTAAGAGGCACATTGAATATCAACGTTAAGCTGGAAAGACGTCGATTGGTAAGGTCTACGCTCCGTCCTGCACCCATTCAAATCCAAAACCCCGAAAGCTTTCAGCTCGAATTGCAGAATCGTTTCGAGCGCCTAAATAATTGTGAAAATGTGGACGAATACAGCAACAGGTTTGTGGAAACTGTCCAAACGGTTGGGTCCAAGTTCTTTAAAACCCACCGTGCAAAAGGAACCAAAAAGTTCTCAGACCATACCCTAAAACTAATGGAAGAGCGGCGCGCAATGGTTCTGCTTTCCTCAGGTGATGCGTCTCAGTTTCGGCGGCTAAATAGGCAGATCTCGAAGTCTATGACTCGCGACACGCGCCAATTTAATACTAACCGTATTAAAGAGGCCATTGAGCGGAACAAAGGCTCAAAAGTGTTCGCAAGAGATCTGGGTATTGGGCAGTGCCAACTGACGACGCTGAAAACCGATGACGGCAGAACTGTCACGACCAGGTCCGATGTTATGGGAGAGGTCGAGAAGTTCTATGGACAGCTTTACACATCCACACGGCCACCTGTACAAAGCTTAGCTAAAGACCCTAGAGCTAAGTTAACCCGGCACTATACCGAAGACATCCCGGACATCAGCCTATACGAGATTAGTATGGCTCTCAAACAGCTCAAAAATGGCAGGGCACCAGGTGCTGACGGAATTACGGCCGAGCTTCTGAAAGCAGGCGGAAGACCGGTACTCGTAGCTCTTCAGAAGCTATTTATTTCCGTGGTACTAGGGGGCAGAACGCCAGAGACGTGGCACGAAGGTATGGTGGTACTGTTCTTCAAAAAGGGCGACAAAACCCTGCTGAAGAACTACAGGCCCATCTCACTTCTAAGCCACGTCTACAAGCTGTTTTCGAGAGTCAAAACGAATCGTCTCGCACGCAGGTTTGATGACTTCCAGCCTATCGAACAAGCCGGTTTCCGAAAAGGCTTCAGCACCATAGACCACATACATACGCTGCGGCAGGTTATACAGAAGACCGAAGAGTATAACCAGCCTCTTTGCTTAGCGTTTGTGGACTATGAAAAAGCCTTCGATTCGATTGAGACATGGGCCGTGCTACAGTCTCTCCAGCGGTGCCAAATTGACTATCGGTACATCGAAGTGTTGAGGTGTTTGTGAAAGCGCCACTATGTCAGTCCGTCTTCAGGACCAGAGCTCGAAACCTATCCAGTTGCAGCGAGGAGTGAGACAGGGAGATGTGATTTCTCCGAAACTGTTCACTGCTGCACTGGAAGATGTTTTCAAGCTTCTGGACTGGAAAGGACTCGGCATCAACGTCAACGGCGTATACATCACTCACCTTCGGTTTGCTGACGATATAGTGGTCATGGCTGAGACCCTGGAAGACCTCGGCGCAATGCTCGGTGACCTCAACAGAGTCTCTCAACAAGTGGGCCTTAAAATGAACATGGAGAAGACGAAAGTTATGTCGAACTCACGTGTCTTACCCACTCCTCTGAAGGTTGGGGACTCTGCCCTTGAAGTTGTGGACAATTATGTTTACCTGGGACAAACGGTCCAGCTAGGTAGGTCCAACTTCAGCAAAGAGGTCAGACTTAAGTATATGGTTTTAATTTCAACTTGATACCCCTCTACGCGTTCCCGAGATAAAGGGTCTTGACAGACAGACAGACGGACAACAAGTGATCCTATAGGGGTTCCGTTTTTTCCTTTTGAGGTACGGAACCCTAAAAAGATGGTGGAATAAAAACCTACTGAGTTTCTTTCCAGCATTTCTCTTAGGTATCCATTACCTCATTTGATGTTTAGTTTAAACAAAAATTTTTTGGTTTATTATTAATAAGACATTTTATAGTTTTTGTTTTCGATAAGTGCGTTTTGGGGCTTTAGGTCTGCATTAACCATTGGTCTTTAAATTTGATATGAAAGAAATTCGCTTGTCGCAAGAAGTTATAGTGCTTACAGGGCTTACATTGAATTAAACGATTTTATTTAACGATTTTATTTAACGATTAGCTTTTGATGACTGATGAACTAGAAAATCTCTTAGCACGTCGTAAAGAGCTCGTAGATACCTTACACACACAGCTTCGTCACCGGCTGTTTTCCTCTGGTTTCGATTGAGAGCGTAATGCTGTGTGGTGACGCGCCCCGATTCCACGGGTGCGCGCGTGCCAGGAGGAGTCGGCGCGTCTAGCACAGAATGTGTGTGGTTGGAATCCCGACCTGACTCACAGTGACGCGCGTTAACTGCACGTGTCGGTAACTTGCGATCTGCAGTTGCGGTCAAAGTTGGTTTTATGTCAAGGTCAAGGAGTTTATTTGATGTAGCATCATTTGGTTTAATTTCTAAATTAAATCTCGATTTTAAAGCGACATTGCTTGACGCATTAAAATCACTCAGCATGTTTATTTATTTAATTAGACGGTTTAACTTTTTTGGCACCGGGCCGCACTACCAAATTTGAAGTAGTTGAAAATGAAAATGAGAATTAAACACACATTTGTTAGTTACTTTTATTTACAAAATATGTTAATGAGATGTCTTTTTTTTAATATAAAAAGGAGGCAATCGAGCAGGCGGGTCACCTGATGGAAAGTAATCACTGCCGTTCATGGACGGGTGTCCATTGGCAAAACCAAAGTAATCGCAGATGCGTTGCTTGCCTTGAGGAAGGAGTTGGATCTTGAGGATGGAGTAGGAATTGGGAGGAGGGAGGGGTGAGATATGGGCCTCCGGTACGTTCACTCACCGGACGAAACACAACAGCAACGAGTGCCATTGTTTCACGCCGATATTCTGTGAGAGGGTGGGCCATTTCGTGCTGCAACGCAGCGTCGCTCTACCACTCAGACAGTGTCACTCATTTAGTAGTTATTTTTAGTTTTGGATTTAGTTATTCAGCTCTTATGAATGTCACCACGCCATCGGTTCGTACGTCTACGGGGAGGGACTTGTACAGTCACGACCATTAACATGTATACATTTAATTTCAATCTTAATTATTACCCGACTGCGTTAGAGGGGAGGGTTATGTTTTTCGAGTGTATGTATGTATGTATGTAGGTATTTATGTATGTATGTATGTCTGTTTCTTTGGCACGCCCTACAACCCAAACGGCATGGTGGATTTTAAAATTATGAGGTGTCGTTAGATTTGTTTTGACTGTGGGAGTGACACAGGCTATAAAAAATAAAAAAAGTAAAAACATTGGCCGGGTTAGCTATTAGTGGTCTTGACTTCTTGACCCCAAAAACTGTTAGATCGATCACACGATCAAAATTCTCTAAACGGAACAAATACGGAATTTAAGGGATATGGTCAATTTTTCTCTGGACTTAGAGTAGATGTAGTTAATAATTTTCATTTACAGCAATGTTTATGGTGTTTTGCTTTCGGGAATAATAGCAGATTTTTTTAAAATTTCTATTTTATTTTATAAGAAGGCAAACGAGCAGGTGGGTCACCTGATGGGAAGCAATCACCGCCGCCCATGGACATCCGCAAAACCAAAGGAATCGCAGATGCGTTGCCGGAAAATTACCATGTTTATTAAAAAAAAACTCAAAGAACTTGTCAGTCAAAAGTACTAGACGTCAAGAATTTTATTTTTACGTTTATTGACAATTGGTGTATGCGCTATGACTTTGCTATTTAAAAGAGTAAGGCGTTTTAATATAATTATTTTATGTAGGTTTTGAAATGCTATGCTGGCTTATTTACTTTACAAAACTGAAAAGTATGAAATAAAACAAAAAGCCCGACTACTAAAACAACTATATATAAATAATAGTTTCTGAGTGGTAGAGCCACGCTGCGTTGCAGCACGAAATGGGCCGGCTCGCCCGGCGTAATACCACCCTCTCGCAGAATATCGGCGTGAAACTATGGCACTCGTTGCTATTGTGTTTCGTCCGGTCAGTGAAAGTCCCGGAGGCCCATCTCTCACCCCTCCCTCCTCCCAATTCCTACTCCTTCCTCATGGCCGGCAACGCATCTTCAATCACCTTGGTTTTGCGGGGTGTCCATGGGCGGCGGTGATTACTTTCCATTAGGTGACCCGCCTGCTTGTTTGCCCCCTTCTAACATAAAAAAAAATATATAAAACAATTACAATATACTCGTAAAAACCGGACTAACATAAAAAATAACTGCAAAGAGAAAAAACTGAAAAGAAAAAAACAAGCTCTACGATCCCAGAAAAAGAATTTAAAAAAAAGTATTTTTCATGTAGAATTAAGTCTGCGTATAAGCGGTACTAGTCAGAAGCGAAAATATTTGCCTTATCTTTAAAAGTTTAGGACATACTAGCGATCGTGGAAAAAGGAACTTTAGCAGTAACCAATCTTTGGGTGGGTGATCAAAGTTCGAGCTGGTCCAGATATCGGAATACACGGGACGATTTCTGTGCCTATCGTAATAAAGACGACCTGATCTCTTTATACTATATTATGTATACATATACTATATGTATGTGTAGTTTCCCGCAACCTTCACCAGATCGTTGTTCCACCTTGTTGGAGGCCTGCCTACACTGCGCTTTCCAGGAAGCCGCAGGATGCGAGCAGCACAAAACCGGTCGGTATGGAGATCCTTCGGGGAGGCCTTTGTCCAGCAGTGGACGTCTTTTGGCTGAGATGATAATGATGCGTAGTTTATTATTACAGCTCAGCACTAGAAGGCTATGGATAAAAAAGATTTTCAGTTGTAAAATAGATCTGTCTACCGTTTTGGGAGGATTATTTAACTATGTAATTTTTTTTTTTAACTTTGTAAAATGCAGTTTATTGTATCTAAAAGAAGGATAAATGAAAATAATGAAGATGAATTCCCTATTCAATAATAGGAAATATGACGAAAAAATGGAACAGCTCATTCTACGAGGAATATTACGTCGTGCTACGTCGTAGCAGTGAAATTTTTAATTCAAAACGTGACACTGCAAAACTCAAAACCGTAATAAATACGGCACAATAAATGATGTAACTTGAGATTCGATTTGAATCAATAGAAATCAGGATGACAAAACATTTGTTTACAGTTTTGTTAAGCCAAATACAAATTCAAGTGAACTACTTATATTAAAATATGACCTTGAGTGAAGTCCGTATTTAAAGAGTTTGTCTTTGTTATGAAATGTGTGAGATTGTTCTAAATAAACTTATCGTACTATTAAAGTTTATCAATGGGCTCGTAACGACGCGTGCACGCGTTTTCCTCGCGTCGGCGGCGGCGGCGGCGGCGGCGCTGCGCCGAGCGTCGCATGTAAACAAACAAGAGTTACTATAAGGCGGCGTCGCACCCGCCACGCATTCCGTCGCCGACCGCCGCGGCCGACACACGCCGCCATGATCGACTACGCGCGCCCCTACGAGCAGAACATGTGCGACCTCTACCTCCCCCCCACGCCACCCGCGCCCGCCCGCCTCGACGACTTCCAAGTCTTCAAGAAGGGCACCGCTTACATCTATGGGAACTACTACTCCAACACCTACGACGCCTACCAGGAACCAGAGATCGACACCGCCGTCTACCACAACCTCGTCAACTCCAGGGAGTACCGACGCGATGACTGGAAGTACAAAGTGGTCGCCGACTGGAACGAAGACGAGACCGTTTCCTGGCTGATCGAGACCGCGCAATGCTTAGGATTCAGTGAATATGACGTGCCATTCTACAATTTCAAAGTCCACGGATCTGAGTTTAAACTTATGAAACGGGAAGAAGTGCTACAGAGAATGATAACGCCGAACGTAGACCCGATGTTGAGTCGGAGACTGGCGGACGCGGTCTTCGAGAAACTCCAGAACCGGCTCAGTGAAGAGCTGTACCGGGACAGAGAATCCTCAGTATTCAGATACGTGGAGAGTGATCCATACCAACATCCCGACACAGTGCAGACAGTGTTAGACTTAGACTCCTTGGATCACAAGAACAGACTGTACGCGTCGGACTACAGACCGAACGACAGCAGCCTGCTGCAGGGCGCCTGCGACTCCAGCGACGACGCTGAGGACGTGTTCCGCTCGTCGGAGACCGCCTCGCCGGAGTACTACGGCAGCGACGGCAGCAAGTCCGGAGACGAGGACGACAAACGGAAATCGTTCAAGAGACCGCCCGGCAGGCCCAAGGGCAGCGGCCGGAAGATCTGCAAGCGCCCCCGGAGCGTGTCAGTGCCCGAGTTCCTGAGGAACCTGCTGCTGGACCCGCGGTACTGCCCCTCGATAATCAAGTGGGAGGACCACGGGCTAAAGAAGTTCAGGTGAGCTCCATTATTGAATATTGTTAGTTTAATATTGTTGGAGCTGTAAAAAACGATGCATCGTGACTTGACCGCTCGCCGAGCGCATCTCGCATCTCGTTTTATGTACGGCTCATACATTATTTATCACGTTGGCGGCACGTGAAGGACCACTCGTCGACAATAAACTGTTTTACAACATAACCGTTGGACAATATTGTGTCGAGAACGTTTATTGTCAATCTGTATTAATCTCGAGAGCTGCATAAATGGAATTTGTTAAGTTAGAATCGCTGCCAGGATTTGTTATTGTGATTACGGCGAGTCGCGTCTTTGAGCTAACAAGGGCAACATATGTATCTGTCAATCAGAATGGAACTGTTTATTATCGATGAGTGATTAACTCGCAATTACGGTTCTCCTTGACTAGAAGCAGGTAGGTTATAGGTAATGTGGCGGCGAAGTGTAATGAATATGATTATGCTGCCATAACCTGTCCGTGGTGGCATCTGCGTTGCTATGTCAAATCTATTAAATATATCCTTTATGATTTTCAATAATAGGCTTATGTACTCTAATAAAATTCTCTATCATTTGAAACGCCTCTATGGTAACACTTACCTATATGTATAGTAGGTACTTAGTTTAGTTGGTGGTAGGGCTATTTCCAAGTCCTATTAACTAGTTACCATTTATAATTATCTAACTCTGTTACCATGATAATAATATTAGTTGCATTGTTGTTTTCCGACACTTAGAGATGGGACAGCCACTTTCTTAGTAGTTTAGGATTATGTGTAGAGTCACGAGCAATAACATGTAAACAATGTAACTCTTAATACAATGATATATGAGTCAGAACTAGTTTAAATTGTATACATATTTAATGCTCGTGACTGTACAAATGCGCTTCCACATATTTTTAGGTACTAAAAGGTACCCTTTTTCATTAAATAGTCTTAAACAATCTACAATATAAACTTTTTAAAACTATCTGCCTGATAAACTACAACTATTTATTTAAAAACGCCAGCAGCAGCAGTTTTAGCACTCCAATATGCTTTGCCGAGCTAACAACAGAAACAAATAAAACTGAACAGGTTCCTTCTTTTGTTCCAAATGCCAAAACAAGCTTTTCATCTGCCATATACGTTATACTTTCTGTGATTGTGTCACCAATTCATCAAAAGCAGGTCGTCTTCTTTCATGGCTAAGCATACAAGGCCAAACACAGCAACTGCACTAATTAAGTACATATGCATATTCTGAGAATATACAAATATATTCTTGTTCTAGTACTGTAACTGCGATTTAATTTACAATTATTGTATATTGTTGTATGAAAACTTTGTAACTTTTGAACTTTGTTTGTACTAATTACCATTGTAATATGGACACTGGACATAGTAAAGAAAACGAAATAGTTCACAATTACATGGTTCGAACGGTGCAAAACATATTATTATACTATTTATCACAGATAATGGATGTACTTAATTTAATGAATTATCTGTATTTTGGTTAAATCACAACAAAATAAGATGCCAATGAACCCAAAGTCTCATGCTTGAGGTTTTTTAAAAAACGATCTTATATTCTCGCGATTAATCTCATATTCTTACGATCAGGTGACATAAACATATACATATATACTCGTATACTGATGTTTGTGATTCAGGTTTGATAACAATGATAAAGCGACAGATGTTACAAATGCCCATACGGTATATATATATTCCGACATGACATAGATTGGTAATATTATAATACATTTTTAAAGCCCTATTTTTCTGTTAGAAAGTTATTATTTGATTAAGATTATTGCAGACTTAAAAATTATCTATTATTATTATTATCTTATTAGATATCTTTTTGAATTATCTTAAGATCTCTACTGTGTCTAGAGTTTCGTGTAGGTATGTAATTTTCAAGATTGTAGAAACTTAATAAAACAAATTTGAATCAAATGCAACACGTATTGGTGTCTGTTTGTTCTGTATTATTTTTAGAAAGCTGCATAAAGTGAGCATATCTACAACACAAAGTTTACAACTATTTACTTTTATAACTAAAAAAAAAGCGTTTGTGAAAAATGTAGGGTCGCACTCTATAAATCGTTAATTTGAATACCCGTTGTATATACTCATAGTTACGTCAGTCCATCCGTCTGTCACAATCATTTTTCTCGGAAACTATTCAATAAGTAGACTGAGTACAGCATTAAAAATGAATATATAAATATGATTAGTAGTTACCTAGGCCGGAGTTCGCAAATACTGTTATTGCAAATACTTAGCTTCAAAGTTTTTGTGCAGGTGTAAACATTTGAGACTTTAAAAGGTTTACTTTGAAAACTTATGCACTACCAAAATAAGATACCAACATTTAATGACTTGTGAAGGCCGTTTGCAGCTAACAACAAAAAAACACAATAGTTTTGTGATGAAAGAAGACTGGATCGATTAAACGAGCGAGCTTCGTTAGCTCTGTCTGTTATTTTAGTATGCGGTTATCATTGAAACATACTGCAAACAGCCGATATTGATTGAATTCTTATAGCAGTCTTATCAAGAGAACCTTGGCTCCACGATACAATCAGCTTCCAAGTCATCGTTTAGCCTTTTCTCTACTGCCATTGGTCTAAACGCGCAATAGTGTAGCGCACAATTCTAATAAGCTCGGTAATATTTGTTGATGGTGTTTTGTTTCCTTGGAAATGTGTTCGAGTAAGTCTGGACTTTGCGCGATGATAGACCAAGAAAAAAGGTTGAATCATTATTCACTCACAATTGAACATAAAACAAATATATGAGATATACTGACACAACTTCACAATCTTTTGTTAAAATAACTTTTTTGAAGCGATTAATGTCGCTCCATTTTTCAATGGCTTTCTCCTTCGATAGCCCGTGTGGCGTGGTTTACGGCATCAACAGAATGGCGTCCTCGCTTTATTGCAGTTAAATAGGGTGTTAATCTCGTCGGTTAGCCGTAATGACTGCTTGTTGTGTTTTTATCGCCTTAACCTTGTCTGCTTTGGCTGTGGCCTCTTCTAACGCCACGCGACGCGAACCGCTGCGCGCGGCGGCACTCTTAACCCAAGCCCTTAAGGTGCAATGTCGACAATCAGCGCAGCGCTTTAAAATATTTCAAAGATAACGCCACAAGTTCAAGTATACGTGCTACGTATCTGGATGGTGGGCCGTATTATAAAGTGGCAGAGTAGGTTTTCGAAATTGTTTGCACTTGTGATTTATGCAAATAATGTAGAGAACGATCATTCGTTTATGTTTATCGAATGATGGACGCCACTTTAAAATTTTGTTTTATTATGATGGATGATTTACAGTGAAATAAGGGATTTCATTATTTGTTTTAAATTACCTACTTTGAAAACTATATTTATAGTATAAAATATGCGTAGTGGGAGTTGGACTTGCGCAGCAAAGCGTAGTTTTTCAGTAGTCTAACTTATTACCTAACTATTATACTTAAACTATTCATATAATTAAAAGTAGGTACACTCAAAGGATATACGGCATTGAAAAAAATGTTTTACTGTAAAATTGTATTTGAACCTTTTTTTATAATTTTAGGTATTAATAAACGTTGAATCTCTTGCAAACTTCAGATTTATTATCAACTAGCGGCCCGTCCCGGCTTCGCTCGGGTGGACTTTTTTTTTAATATAACCTATGTTACTCAGGGCTAATGTAGCATTCTAATGGTGAAAGAATTTTTTAAATCGTTCCAGTAGTTTTTGAGTTTATTCGTTACAAACATACATACAAAAATACAAAGCTTTCCTCTTTATAATATTAGTATGATGTATCAAAAAAAAAATTGTATTTGATACTTTAAAAAGAATTATCACCCTAGGTTTTATTACTTAAGTACACACGCCCGCACATCGACCTACCTCAAACTGACAAATATTCTCAATACACTTTGATATCTATGCCTTAGGCATATGTTTGAAAATGTATTGAAAACATTTTGACAGTTTTGGATAGGTCGATGTGTATGGGTCTGTACACAAACAAAATTTTGTTGGCGTTATTAAAGACACTAGAAAAACATTTGCAAATTAGATTGGACTATATATATTAATATAAATATTATATATTATTATTAGGTATTGCTGCAGTTAATCAATCGGACCTCGCCAGTAGGTACATAGCTGATACCGGTTCTATGTGTAAGTGTTCATTCTGAGAAGTAATGTTGATTGCATACCACACAATATGGGAATTAGCATGTATATAGCAGTACATATTGCGCAAGCCATTCTGTAACATCTTGTTATTTTATTCACTATAGTCCTTTGTGATGTTGTCTTTTGTATATATGCTATAATAATAAAAAACATGATTATTCATATTATCGTTGTACATGTTCATATAGTTGAGAAAAGGTAGAACTAATCAAAATAAGGTATTCAAATATTTTTTATTAAAAAAAGTTGTAATTCAAAACTTTTAAATTAAATTAATAAATCGAGTTTCGAGTAATAGAGTTTTTAACGTAACAACTGTATATCTAATACCTTTAAACGAGCAATTCTTGTATATATCCTACTAATATTATAAATGCGAAAGCTTGTGTGTATGTATGTTCGTATATTTGTTACTTCTCCACGCTGCAACGGATGAATGGATTTGGATGAAATTCAGCATACAGATAGTTTATAACCTGGAATAACATATATGATACTTTTTAACCAGATATTCCTACGGGAACGGGAACCACGCGGGTGAAACCGCGAGCGGCTGAATCTCGGAAACGGCTTCAACGATTTTCATAAAATTTAGTATGCAGGGGGTTTCGGGGACGATGAATTGATCTAGCTAGGTTTTATTTTTAGAAAAAACTTGGTCATCCAGGTACTGTAGTATATAAGGAATTCAAATAAATATGCAGTAGCAACGTGGCTTAGTGCAAACTTTAGTTGAATATCTGCACCTCTCCCTGCCACATCGCTATCCCTGGGGCCCGATCGCCTAACCGATCGCTTTGACTTCGTGTGTGGTTTATGACGTCATCTTGTCGTTTCGTGCCGCCTATGAAAGCAATATCGAAAGCTATAGCCTTTATCTTTTGATATTGCTTTCAAAGGCGGTGCGAGGTGGTAAGATGACGTCATAAACTATACGCGTAGTCAAAGCGATCGGTTAGGCGGTCGGGGGGCTGATTGTTAATACTATCATATATCATAAATATTTAATTTATATGTCATAGGTATCTAATTTAAATATAATAAAAGTACTGGGTACCTACTGGCATATCGTGCGCTGTTGACTCTTGCCCGCAAGGATGATTAACTGGTAACCACAGAAACCTGCTAATTTAATGTATTTAATGAAACTACTAACCTACAGGTCCTATGCATGTGATTGTTATACGAAATAATTTTATTAAAAATCCATCAAAATACAATGTATAATAATTTATTTGCATTTCTTGTGTACAAAATGGTAAATTAATGTGTAAAATTAACGCAAGTAGATCCTTAAAAGTGGTTTCATTTCAAAATCAAATGGTGTTTACGCCTTCGCAGCGTAATGGAATTTATTTATTTGGAAATATACTCGGTTTGTTTCTTCTGATAGTATAATCAATTTTGAAAGTACATTAAGTGTGTGCTGTGTGCAGTTAAAAAAAATACAGATGGATTCATACACTATTACTTCCACTAAAAAAAGGCAAAGGCATAAAAATATTACATTCAGCGAAATTAAATGATAAATACAGTTTTACACTTTTCATCTACTTCTTGGCGGGAAAATGTACATTAATTAAGGTGAATTTGCGGTGATGAGTAAGGTAGGCGTTACCAAATGGTTTTAAAATATAAAAAGAATTGCTAACAATCACTAACACTCGGGCATATTATCAAATATGAACAAAATTAATTTTGAATTTCATAATAAGAATTCTAATTAATTAGCAATGCAGTAGTTACGATTAGTTAAATATAATCACTATCGTTATTATTAATTAAAGGTTTGAATTTGCTAAATTATTATTAAACTAAATAATTTTCGTACACTAAATTCAGACAGAACTTGTTAACCGGTTAATTTCGATGCTAGCACGAATTAAAAAGACCGTGTTGTTTTGTTTGACTCGTACTCCGGCGCAGCGGAGTGGTCATGCAGAATCATTAGGTATGTTAGGTACATTTTTTTTGTGTTTCGTTGACTACGGCTCAAACAATCGGGTGTTTTTTTATCGTGTGCCCACGACCTCGCAGTTTTTGCTGATGATTATTGAGATTGCCTCTTGAGCCGCGATGATCAATGGCTAAAGGTCGCATGCTCGGCTGCGGCTCGTGACGGCTCGTGACGGCTCGTGGATCTTGTTGAGACTACAAAGATGAAGGCGCTAAATTTGTGTTTTTTGCTGTTCAGCGTATAAGTATGTAGTCAAAACATACGTTGAATCCTTTACTTAGACTTGTGAGATGACAAAACTCAAAAACATGTTTTGACTTTACTAGCTGTAGCAAAAAGTTTTGAGAGTTTGTACCTTAACCGAATAATCGGTTAAGGTACAATCAAGTCAATCAAGTAAAATTGATTACAACTGAAGTGGCGTCGTTACATGAGAAAATATAAACCTTTACTTCTTGAACCTAAGTAATTAAAGTAGTAAACGAGACTTCGCTGTTCAAGGCATATATTGACGAAGAACTTGATTTTGAGATAATTAATATTAATACGAAAAAAGTTTTAACCACCTACCACTTTTTAGTAATTATGTCGAAATAAATTTAATTTAAATACTGTTTTTGCTACGTTAAAGTATTCTCGTCTACATCTAGTAGTTAGCTTGTAGGATGAACTTTTTCTCGTTTTTTTTAATAGTGTTGGGATAAGGCTTATGGGGGCCGTAGCCGGAAGTAAGTCGTCCTTGAGGCTGCGTGGCAACGGAAAAGAAAAAATCTATACTAGTACGGTGCACGAAGGGCGGGGGGGTGCCACCCAACTACCATGGGGAAAATATACTTAGAGAAATTATAGCGCGCCGCTCGCTTGCGATAGCGCGCGGCGCTCTTCGGCCTTGCGCTGCGTCGTAAGCGATATATCTCTATATACATTAGGGCCTGGCTTATAAACAGAGTACCTATTCGTATCAACTTGGAATAGATATTCCGTGTTTTATTTCCGTTATGAACTTCATTGCAAATTAAAGTAAAGTTATTAACTCTGTACTATAACAAGATGTTTGTTTCCCAATAAAAAATAAAAAAATAATTAAATAATCTTTCGAAGCTCATACTTTGCGGGAGTTACTGTTTTGGGTTAATCCGGGTAAAGTGCAATACAGCCTTTTTTTTTTTATAACTACCTGCCAGTTGAGATGAAGGCATACAGTGCTTCTCCGTTGAGCAGTATGTTAGAAATGTATCCCAATATTTTTTAATTATTTTAATTAATGAATGAATTTCTAAGAGCATATAAATTATGAAAAACTTTAAGAATTGAAGTCGGGTCGCAATGTAAAGCTTGGTATTTAACTTAATTAGTTTTATTGTAATGAATTGATGTAGCGTTCGTTGAGAAATTCAAATGAAATCTTACAAAATTTGCAACAAACGAAGTTGAATAGGTTAAAAGTTTAAGAAAACATTCATTCAAATACGTTTCCTCATACTGAAGACCGGTTATTTTTTTGTTTTCATAATAGTTAATTCTTTCAATATGTTTTTCAGTAAGAGAAGGCAACATAAATGTATAATAATTTCTAAAACGTACAATAAAACACAAAAAGTATTTTTTGATCTTTTTTGTGTTTTGCTGACGGGAAACTCAGGTGTTTTAGAAGTCGGCATCACTCTCATACTAGATTTGATTTGGCCGGGTACCGAAATCATTATCTAAATTTAGTGCCATCTTCATACTGAAGTTTACCGAGATCTACGAGTAACGCCTGTAAAGTTGACGATGGCCGTGCTTATCAATTTGTAGCGTACAAATTCCTATAAAGCTGCGTCTATTCACCCCAGTACAAAAACAGCCTAAAAAAAAATGCAGGCCACGTCCCGCGCCCCCCGTCGCCATGGCAACGCCCGGGCGGCTTCCAGTCACGTGTCGCGGGAACTTGTTTCCGCTTTTCGCGTTTTTCTTTTTCTCTCGTTCCACGCGCATTTTTTCTCCTCCCCCTCCTGGGCCGCCCCCCCCGCCCTCGACAGCTCGTGTACCCGACTTAATTGCGTCTGTGAGTGTGGTCCAGAGAAATTAGAACACGTGTACTAACAGATACAGAGGGTGCGCTATGTTTTTTTTAGTTATTGATGACAATCCTTAAATGGAACTGAAATAGTTGTAATTATACTGAGGTTTTTAATCTTGTAGTTTAATATATTTAATTTAAATGCGTAGTTCTCATTAATTATAGGACTAGGGCCAACAACTTTTGAACTTAATAATTGAGCACGCTTTATAATTAAGCTTATTGTCGCAATATTATTAATTAAGGTTCTTTTTATTTATCGCTGTAACAAAAAATAATAATTGAACGCGCTAGGTCAATGAGGTCGGGTGTTCCAGAGATAAGCGTAATCGTTCAGCCTTGTTGCGCGCGCCCGTGCTAATTGTTTACTAGGAGCTAAATTATTAAATAATCACTAATAAGGGCGTTCCAGTTAGAGACACATATGTTACATTTGGAACCGCTAATTAATAAACAAACTGATAGTACTCTGAACTTGGAGGTATAATTATAGATGACAACGCTGTTGACAGAGTAGACGTTAGGTCATGGGTGACACTGCTTGGCCACACGACGTTTGTTGGCAAAAATGCAAAGTTTTAATATTATTTGTATTAAAGTAGATCGTTTATACTACGAGATTTACAAAAATTCTCATAATAATTTATCTTAAAAAATACACTGAAATGGTATTTACTTAGCATAATGCCATGGTATGCTTCTACACGTCATTGTTAGCTTCCATGAACGCCAGATAGACTGGCGATTGAAATGGGGTCGATGAAATATTTTTACAATGTATTTTAATTTGTGCGTACATAATATGCAATAAACATGTAGGTAGTTTATTATGTGAAAAGATAATTTATATTTTTAGTTCTCTATATGACGTACGGGTTTATATTGGAATCTATGTGGTTAATTAAACGTATTATTTGAAATCCCATTTTCCCTATAGCTAAATTAGCGTCTATGTATTTATATTATTTATATTCATGGGCTTTCGATTATTATTACACGAGTTATTTAACATTTAATGGTGATGATAACTATGTACAAACTAATATGGTGGTAATTTTTAATGTTTCATTTATTATTGTAGATATGGAAATACTTAGTTGAAACGCCTTTTGTTATTTTGTTGTTCAAAGCGTGCTGCCTCTGGCCGCTCCCTACTCTGCGCGGAGGCTTGCACCGAGCCCCAGTAACATTTCTTTTTCGTGAAAATCTATTTATAACTAGGGCAGCCTCGTGCCTCGTGTCGCTCCTTCATTATATACTTTCTTTTTATCCACATAAAGTGGAAAATTGCGTGTCGAGAGCTTAGCGTGGATAGGTATACATTTTTTTCTCATAGTGGCTCTATTATATTGATTAGTAGGCGCCTCCTTCCGGGTAGCGTCTTTTGAGCGTTATTCTTGCCATCCTTTTGTTTTTCGTAGTGTTTAGTATTTTCAATTGTTCAATTGTTGATCAACCTACATTAAATCAAATGTATAGAAAAATAAACCCTATTTGTTTTACAAAACCCATTAGTTGTTAAGTTTCCTTCTCTGAAATTTGTTGACTTTCATCGGTTCAATACCTAATGGGTATTTAGAAATGTGATAACATTGTTAGGTCATTTACCATTGTTCAATTTATTGTAATAATTTTATCAAGTTTGTACGTCAAACAACATGATTATTCGTCACTGAATTATCTGAACTAAATTTGCAAAGCCAAATGTATGTATTTCAATAATTTAGATTATATACACTGGACAGCAAAAATAACGGGTCATTTAGAAGAACCGCGATATCTCCCAAAGTTATTTACATAGATCCCTTGTATAAATAATATGTTATAGGCAGATTTGTGGCGCTTATTATACATATCAAAAGAGGTTGCATTTAAACAAGTTACAGCTTCAAAAAAAAGAAATTCCGATTTTGGAAAAATATCAAAATTAAAATTTTTGGAATAAAAAATTTTCTCGCTTTTGTTTCAAACCGAGCTGTCATCATAAACAGTTTTTTTGGCTGGTCACAGTATTTTGTGCATCAACCATGCACCAACATGTCGTTATCTACTGAAGAATGTACACGAATTAACACCATGGTACATGGTCAGCGGAGTACTGCTAGAACAGTAGGTGTATCTTTATCCACGGTCCAAAGAGTAATCCAGCGATTTCAAGAGACCGGCATGAACATCAGGAGACCAGGGAATGGCAGGCCAAGGTGTACAACTACACGAGAAGACCGATTTATCGTGAGCACTATGTTAAGAAATCGACATCTCACGGCTGTTCAGGTCCGAAATAGCCTTCAAGAAATTCACCACAACAATGTAAGCTCTCACACGATCCGGCGGCGACTTCGGGAAACTGATATAAAGCCTTATAGGCCAGCAAATGGCCCTGAATTGCTCAGAGAACATCGAGTTGCCAGGTTGCGGTTTGCTCGAGAACACGTCCGATGGACAGATGAAGATTGGTCCAGGGTTATGTTTTCCGATGAGTCAAGATTTTGTTTATTCGCACACGATGGGAGACGAAGAGTATATAGGCGACCAAATGAACGTTATCTTCAAGCGTGTTTTGAGGAAAAGGTGCCATTCGGTGGAGGATCAATAATGGTTTGGGCTGGGATATCTTCAGAGGATCGTACGGAGTTAGTAATTATAGAAAACGGTTTTCTGACAGCTCCCAGATATGTAGAGGAGATTTTAAATGAGCATGCTGGTTCTTTCTTGGTGAATATGGGCGCAAATTCCATTTTTATGTCTGATAATGCGCAACCACATACAGCACATTTGGTCAACGCGTATATTCAAGACGTCGGTATCACCCGCATGGAGTGGCCAGCTCGCAGCCCAGACTTAAATCCCATAGAGCATTTATGGGACGAGCTCGGGAGATTCGTTAAACAACGCTCTCCAGCTGCAGCTAACTTACGTGAGTTAAGAAGTGCGCTAGTAGAAGAATGGTCAAACATAGACCAAAACCGTATTAGACATTTGATTTACAGCATGCCACATCGTCTTAATGAAGCGATACGGGCTCGTGGAGGAAATACAAGATATTAAATTTACAGAAAAGCTTTCATTTTGCAGATTAACTGTGTTGTATATTTTTGTTGTTAAAAGTTAGAAGTGCTTTTTTTGTATTTTTTAGTACTTAAATAAAATTATACAGTTTACAAACGTGTTATGTATTTTCTTTTATGTATAAGTCAGTCATCTATAACATACTACAGTTTCACTAGTTTGTGTTGTGTAGTTAAGAAACTATCACACTTTTTATAAGCGACCCGGAATTTTTGCGGCCCAGTGTATCTATTTTTGTACATTATTTTTAAATACGACTCTGACTATATAAATACGAGCAATATACTGAGTGGTCAATAGGACGACACAAGATATTAAAATAATCTACGTTATCCTAAATACCACTTTTCCCTCCAGCATCGAAAAAATAAAAATAAGTAATAAGTAGATATTAAATATATTATATTTTTTTGCTGAAATTACAATAATTGGTTATGGTATTGATGCTACATTGATGCGTCGATAATTTATTATACAACATCACAAATATTGTTCTGATCCCAAGTAAGACGTACCACACGACCGACGGACGGTACCACAACCACCCAGACCTGACAAAGTAGAAAAGTTCGTTTTCGATTTTGACCCGACCGGGAATCGAACCCGGGACCTCAGAGTTAGCGCAGCTCAAAGTCCTGCGTGCTAGCCTAGGGCTACGGAGGTCATCAAAATTATTAAGATAAGTTTAAAACCAAAAAGTTTCAAAAATATGTTAACATAGTGATAATTTGTTTACAATAAATTAAATTTGCAATTTAATATAATATATATTCAAATTAAACAGATTCATATTACTAATGGTTGTAGCTGATTTATGCTAATATCTTAATAGAAATTTATATTATCAACACCTTAAACCTGCTTTGGTGGGTTAGTACTGTAGCTGTGGAGTTGGTTAGTTAGTTAGCATATGATGCTTGTGGGAATGTTTTAGCCCATCAGTGGGACGTTTATAGGCTCACCACATCATCACCAGCTCATTCTTTGTTCCCACAGCTGGGGCACGAGTCTTCTTTATGGATGGATAGGTGGGACTGCTAATGCAGCCGGGACCAACGGTTTACATGCCTTCCGAAGCACGGAGGAGCTCGTGATGATAATTTTTGGCTACCCATACCACTCATCAGCCTGGTCATGATCAATACCACCTGGGGAAAGTGGCCAGAGAATCACTACTCACTACTTTTGACTTTGTTTTTCACAAACTTTGACAAATTTTGACTTTTTACTAGAGTATTGTAGTGGTACTGTATAACATTGTGAAAATTTCAACTTTTACATAATTATCTGTTAACTTAGATTTTTTATTTTGTTTGTTTACATGTTGTGGTTGTCTTCTATATATTTTTTGAGTTTATTTGTAATGGAAAGTGTCCTGCTATGATAGGGCATTTTCCAATATTTTTGACGCTGTAAGGGAGAAAAGAGCTGGACACTTGCTGAGTTTCTTGCCGGTTCTTCTCAGTGCAAGATCTCCCGCCCAGAGTAGACTTACGAACCGATGGCATAGTGACATTCACAAGAGTTACTTGTAGCCTAAACTGAATAAATGATTTTGAATTTTGAAAAAACTATAATACTGCTGTTGCATTGCATTGCATTGCGTTGCATCAATGGCCATCAATTTTATGGTATAACTACTAGACCACAGGGGCGGTTATCGTTATCAGGATCAGCGCGATTACTTCCTGCCAGAATGACGCGAATCTACCAATCATCGGATCGCAATCATTATCAGACTGAAATATTTGATCATTTACAAATTGTTTAATTAAGTAACTGTTAAGTCGGTTATTGAATAAGACCTGAGTCGGTATTGCACGTAGCTATCGATTAATTAACCACCAGAGAAAATGCATGTTTATTTACTTGTCGCTGGGCGGTTTTGTGCTTGAGTTTTCCTGTAAACTTGTCGTTACGGAAGTCTCACAAATTTAAACGTGTACTTATAGTTATTTGCATTTATCTAAAAACGATTTATTGTCATTTATTTGTACTTAGATCGTTATTTTGGGTTATTTTATGATACTAGTGGCCGCTCGCGGTTTCACCCGCGTGGTTCCCGTTCCCGTGGGAATATCGGGATAAAAAGTATCTTATGTGTTATTCCCGGTTATAAACTATCTATATGCCAAATTTCATCCAAATCCATTTAGTAGTTTTTACGTGAAAGAGTAACAAACATCCAAATAAACTTTCGCGTTTATAATATTAATAGGATTATAGACAACAACCAACCTATCTACAATCATAAACCTACATAAAGATTATGACTGGGAAACAAACGAATAATTTAAATTGTGTTTCATAGTTCACCAAACTTTATTAGAAACAATTTTTTTTTACCATATTGCTATTTATCTTTTCTTGCTCGTGCATTTGGTGCAATAATTCTGGCCTATCTCTTCCTGGAATGCGATCGCAAGCTTTCAGCGCAAGTTTCCAGCCTTTTCTTGTGATAATTATGTTTTTTTACGTTTTGTTACCTACAACATTATAAGCAAACAAAACGTTTTCGCAAAGAACTTATTGATTATGCGAACGCGTGAGTCAGAGCCGCTCGAAAGCGAGCGGGTTACGCGTCCACATTTTGCACGGTGGGTTTCCCCGCGCATATTCGCGCGCGCACACATACGGCGCCCGCGCACGCGCACACGCACTGCCCGGACTGATATAAGGCGAAGACGACCTCGCCGAATGGCGGCCAGACGCTTTTTGTTTTGTTTGTATCACTACTAAATGGAAAAATTTTGAATACGATTTTTAAGTTTTTGTATAATTTTTTGTGTTGTTTTCAAACACAGACAAATGAGGCGCGTTAAATACAATATTTTTTGTAGAAACTATTAAACTTAAAGACGCTTTTCGTTGTCGTTTTCTAAATAAGGATAAATTTTAAAACACGGTCACGGTCAACATTACGAGAAAACTGTTTACTTCTTCACTATTATTATGACATAACAGGTTGGATCTAAAAGTTTAACGAACTCTTAGCATTAGGCACTTTTCATTATTCCAACACGAGCAAAGTAGCAAACGTTAATGTCTATAGTAACGCCAACAAAGGAAGATGTTTACCACACCGCACTCTGTACAACACGTGTTTTTAGACGTTTTATGGTGTTCTCATTTTGCAAATGAGATATCTGTTTTGATTGGTTAAGATTTTGCATAAATGGTTGTTTGAAACATTTGTTCGTCAGTTTTTATTTGAATAACTGGAATTGGTTCCGATCGCACCGGCGCCGTCGCGGGGCGCGGCCGGCGTTGTCAATTCCCTTTTCATCAGGTGCCCATTTGAGCCGCGTCGAAGAATGCAAGCGCTCTCTAGAAAAAAAACAAACAAAAGAGATGAGGTCTCGTAGCATGCGCGCTACAGCTATTGCTACGGAGCTTTCACTGGCCGTGGCTTGCGGTTGTGAAAACGAGACGCGTGTAGCGTAAGGCTGCCTTATATGCTGAAATGCCGACCGGGACATTTGGAATAGAAATAGGGTAAAATAGGATTATTAAAAAAACCCAATTAATAATAAAGACACTTTAATCGTTTTTTTAAATTTTACATGGTTATGAACTTTTACGTTTCATTTTTGGTAGATACTTACTAAAAATATTAAAACTAAATAGATTGTGTAAAACTAACAATAAATATCTATAGAAAAAACGATAACTTCATTTTCTTAGGCCAAACCGGAACCACTGACTTACTGGCCGGGACACAATGCTTAAAACCGGGACATGTCCCGGTGTACCTGGATGTATGGCAGCCCAAGTGTAGCCATTTAATATTCTATAGAATGCTTATAATGTTTAGGCACAGTATGAAATTTAATTTATTCCATACTTTGCCTAGCCATTTTGTACAATACCAAGTGTTCAGTCGGCAATGTGTTGAATACACGATTGGCGGGATGGCGGAAGGATGCGGGGTCGGCTATGGGTCTTAGAGGAGGTTGCATGGAGCGAACGAAGCCAAGCGAGCGTAGCAAGCGTGCCGCGGCAGCGGCCGTCGAAGCGCCAGGATCAAAATGTTCTTATTAGGCGGTTGCCAGCTGTGAAGTCAATTATCTATTAATTTTTAAATTGTATGATCGTAGAGTAGTATGATAGTATTTGAAACAGTTTCAGCTTTTTAATTAATTGTATGAAGGTTTTTAGCAATTATTCAACAATACGTGATGCGGAAGTAACATTTACCATATTAGTTATTGATAAACAACAATTCTCTTTTAACCTTTTTACTGTTGGAAGAACGTTTAAATTAGCTTATTTATAGCATAATTTAATTAAATTTAAATTGATTTGCCTAAAAATGATTAAGGATATTAATAGATAAACTTTTTGACTTCTGTTTTAAGTTAAAGGCATGGCAGGTGTAATCAATTAATAATGTTATTGAAAACTTTAAATTTTTAAAACTTTTTGTACGAACGAGATTTTGAATAATAACAAAAACATTTCCATTATTTATATATCATATTTTAAACTCATATTTTTCTGTATATTTTAAAGTGTTTTGGAGAATTTCCAAAGTAACACTAAAATCTCACGTAAAGCTAATGAATTTTGCATCATTTCGCTCGAAATTATCTATCTCACGGACACCTCTCAGTTAACCAATAACGGTACCGCTCGCGTTCTAGATCACTCGCTACACTATACAAAAAGTTCTTTTTTATTGTTTCTTGGTTAATATGCACATTATTGTTCGTTTCGAAAACATGAGTAAGTTTACTAAAGTTTACGCGAACACTACACATTAAAATGAAACAACATAAACATTAATTAAAAGTAATGTGTACAATAAACGCGAGTAGATCCGTAAAAGTTGTTTCATTTCAATGAATAAGCTTAGTTTAAAATTAAATATGATCCTTAATGTTAAAGTTTATTTTAAAAGGTGACAAAGATTAATATTTTCTTTATTATTTTGAAAGCGATAAACATGTTGCCTCTACACAATGCGTGCGTATCAGTTCGGTGATTACGCAACCTGTTTTTGATTTTTTTTTCATTCTAGTCGCGACATTATAATGGCTTAATATGGTTTATAGTCTGGCTACGATTCATCATGCGACTTTAATGTTATTATTTGACGTAGTCATGTTGTACGTAAAAGTCTGTTCAAACTTTTTCCCTTTTACGGAATGCATGACGATAAAATTGCAACAAAAAAAAGTTTTGATTCTTGAAATTAATAATGAATAATGAACTATGAACAATTGATTTTTTTTAATTATTTAATTTTAGTATACTATAATTTAATTTTAGTGTCATAAATAGCCACCGGTGCGATCGAATACAAGCGCTCGTAACTAATATCAAAGAGTGATTAAAATTGTTACCGATTCAAATCGCGCCCCTACAGGTTGTTTGCTGAAGTTGTTCATAAAGATGGCTTCTCTTCGAACTTCCGTGATTTTCTCGATACACAAACATACCTGAGGCGAAGTTAAGTAACTATGATGTTTTAGTCAATTTCATTGTGTTTTATTTAAAAGTCCGTAACTGATGCGCATGTTCGGTGAAACTTTTCGCGTTCATTTTTTATTTAATGGCCGCCGTCACCCGCCGCCTCGTGCTTCGGAATTTGTTCAGTTTGAGGATTCATGAGCTGAAACTTCGTTTGTTCTAAACCGTTCCGTGTTCCTGTTTCAATGATGTTAATTGAGTCGTTATCAATTTTACACAATTAACTTTACTTTAAACAGTGTTATTTGAGTTATTTTTACCCAATTGATAACTATACAGTATTTTAGTCGTTAGATTAGAAATACGTTTTCTAATGACAAACAAAATACGCATATCACGCAAGCTTCATAGTTTTACTTATCGCAACTCTTATTTAAGATAGTTTAATTTAACCGCCTCTGTGGTCTAGTGGCTAAGACCACCGGTTTAGACCCAGAGGTCCCGGGCTCGATTCCCAGCGGGGGTACATGTTTGTGTACTCGGTTTGGTTGGTGGTAGGGCTTGTTTGTCCGCCTGGCTAGCTACCACCATCTTATCAAAATATGTCGCCATAACATCAATGTTTGCAGCATTGTTGTGTTTCGGCAGCTAGAGATAAGATAGCCAGTGCCTCACTAGTTGAGGATCCGGGGTTTCATCATTGGCCTTATCATCACTTAACAGCAGGTGAGATCAAGGCACTATGCTTAATATAAAAATATATATATATATATATACCTAATTATTAGTGTGGTTGCCAATGACAACATCGCGGATACGTTTACTTTACTTACAGCAGCGCTATTCTCTAAGAAAAACAGCGTCGAACTCGACGTTGAACACGCTCATAACTTGCAAACGAATTTCAACCTACTTCTTAATAGTAATAAAGTCTACATTCGTTTGCAAGTTATGAGCGATTTCAATGTCGAGGTCGACGCTGTTTTGCTTAGAGAATAGCACTGCAGGCACGAGACTGAAATCGCGCGTCGCACCAACTAAAAAAAGCGGCACTCGCCTCCTGTGGTAGTACTATTAGTTATTCTGTGCCTGTGTAACACGCCTTTACCTCACAATAACGACACTACAGAAGGTAACCTCCACAAAACGCCCTTGAGCTACGCACGCATAGATCCTCTCACAGGCACGGAATCTCGGACCTTCTCAAACCAGTCAGATCGCAGTTGTTGCGAGATTCCGTGTCCGTGAGGGTTGTGTATGTGTGCGTGGCTCGATCACGTTTGTATGAAGGTTACATACTGCAGTCTGCTTATTTTGTGCCTTTACTCTACGCGCCAAGATATAAATACCGTATCATAGCAATTAGTGTGCTCGCGCCCGCGCCGGTACGTTAGAGAGGGACAGACTGAGGAAAACTGCGCATAGTGTGCGCACACAGACGCGCGCTGTAGCGACGACGACGGCCCGCTGTGACGTGATGTGACGAATTTTTAAGCGGTTCTTCATATTTCGCGCGATTTTTAATTGACATTAATTGTGTGGTTTTCGTAGAAAATGTAATTTTATTAATTGTAACTATTCTCGTTACTTAATATTACGTTCTGATGGTCATGCCTCATTTTTTTCTTAGAGAAAGCTACAAATCATGGACATTTAATTTTATATCTTTCACAGGTGTGTATACGCATACAGTTGAGGTAGGTCTTACAATTCTGTGTTTAAAAGATATGTATGTTGTTCCTTTTTATAGTACCTAATAAAGAAAATTAGACTTCTTTTAGTGACGCCTTCCACAAATGTAATTAATTAATTATACAATGTAACTTGTTTGACAATAATGCTCAATTTGGCTCTGAAGATGTAAGCAGATAAGGGTGTGACTAGACAAGCCACTCCCTTCGCATTAAGCTAGTTTGACTTCACCTATGTTGTAAAGAAAACTACATGAGCTGTAGTTACATAGGACTTATGTAGTTAATTTCAGTTGTCAATGTTTCTGGTTTAAAAATGAAAAGACATTTTTCCTACATTTGGAGTTTTGATCGGTTTACCAATTAGTTTTTAAGTGCATGCATCATTGCTACAAAACGATTATTGATTGGCTTTTCATCTACAAGTTTTAGTAGGCGTAATGTGGAGATATAGCGGTAGTATAGGCCTAAATTCTCTGTAGGTACATGTAAGATACTTTTGTGTTCCTTAGGTATTTCACAGACACATAGGTATTAATTTACTAGTGGTCGCCCAGTGGTCTAAATTGTATCTTAAGCAATGAAAAATTAAAAAGATGAAAGAATGTGAGTTTGTATTGGCATTGATACATTTCGGCCGGTCCTCTTCCATTTTTGAAATGTTGAAAAGAGTATATGTGTGTGTTGGCATGGTAGTGTGTGTAATGTTTGTTTTATTGACTTAATGTATTTTTATGCATAATTTAAAAAAAAATATTAACATTCGGATTTCCTTCTCTATATAAAATGTAAGTGTGCGAAATCTCATACTCCTCCGTCCGCTCAATTTTCGTAAAAAAGGGGTACAAAGTTTTTGCTTCACGTATTAATATAGATAATTCATGCATTGTGTTTATCTACCCCTCAGTTCATCATCATCATTCTTATTAACGTTTCTAATATCTAGAAAGCCTGTAAATATCACAGGTAGCAACAGTCCATGCTACTTTGTTTTAAAAATAATAATAATTAGGTATACAAAATAAATTGCAGTCATAATCACTAACAAATATTAGCGCACGATAATGAACAGAATTACAATTCACAAGATTTGTTTCCTAAAGTAAAGGCTGTCCCCCAAGCGATGCGTTTGGTTGGCACACCGCGCGCGTTGCTTCGATGCAGCGAATCTGCGCGCTCGTCACTGACGCGCATAAAAACCACCTGACGCACGCCCTCATTTCGCGTTGAATCAATTAAAATACTAAGTTGGTTTTTTTGCGTATTTTGAGCGTCTCTTTTAAGAGCGTTTACGCCGCACACTAGCGCCACTAATGAAAAAATAAACATATCTAGTAATTAGAAATAGAAATCAAATTATGCTCAACAAACTATTTGAATGAAGTAATTTAGCATTTTTACGGAACCTAATGACCACCTCACATGTTATGGTTTAGTTAAATAAGACGTTACGGCCACTTTTAACTATAACGCCATATTTAACTAAACCATAACATGTCAGGTGTTCATTATGTGACGTAAAAATGTTAAATTACTTCATTCAGATAGTTTGTTGAGCATAATTTGATTTTCTATCTCTAATTACTAGATATGTTTTTTTTTCATTGGCGGCGCTAGTGTGCGGCGTAAACGCTGGAGTCGGCGGGCGGTGCAAAAATGTCGGTTCCGTAGGTAGGTTGTTTTAGCTGAAATTAGATAAAATGGTTAAATTGATTATATCCACCACTCGAAATGAAGATCACTTCACATAGTAGCTTCTTCTAATATCAAACAATAGAAAGTAAAACTAAAAAGAAATCGGTGTCTTAAATTAATATCTAACATACTTAAGTAGATATAACTATTTCAAATTGAGTTAACTGTAACAAGTTCGTATAAAGATTTCAGATATTACAAATAAAAAGTAAAAAAATTTTCAATATTTTAAAATACTATGTGATTTTTTTTTGTAATATGAAACAAGAAATGATAACACCTTACTTTACTGTTAATAGAACGAGTGCATTTTCAATTAAGCTTCCTTGCCTTTGTAATTTCTTATTAGTGACACAACTAACTGGTCTCTGCAAAACAGGAAGATTGTCTACATAATGAAAGATTCAATTAGGTTTTATATCCTCAAAATCATTTTGCTCTGTTTCCCGTAGTAGTGACCACACGCTCCCATCTCCATCGCTCACCCTGTATGGCTATATAAAAAGATCGTAACAGAAAATAAGCTTATTGACTTCAGCTAAATGGACAGACGACATAAAATCTGAGTGTGGTTTTTGCATAACGTAGAGCAGGCGGTTTCCTTAATGAATTCCACAGTCGTACTGACATCGGATATGGGGCTCGCGCATCGTATTGGCCATGACCCGTATACGACATGAGACATGAGAATTATTAACTTTACCTTATAATACGAAAGTAAGAAATCTTAAACGATTATAACGTGATCGAGTTGTTAAAAAAAAACGATATTTTTTTATTTCAACAAAAATAGAATGATACCGGATTATACAGTGTACCTTATAGTAACATTACATCTTACTTTGTTGTAAAGATATATTAACACCTGTGACATCAACACTAAAAAAAAATGTTTCGTTGATGCCAGTACGATTAACAAGAAAAATAGCCTCATCTTATCTTAGAGCATTAAACCATTTAATGCTCTGAGCATCTTATCCTAAAGTTACATAAAATTAAGTTAATTATATTATACTATTTTGTTTTTATCAGACTGTTAAAAAGGTACTTATTACAATACATACATAATTATAGTTTGCTTTAATAAATTTATTTAATTTTCATATGGCAACATAACAGTCAGATATGACCTAATTTAAAAAAGTCGTTGAATTTACAGCGCTGATACACCTATTTATTTCTTTCGTTATAACGCAAGCATAAGAAGTCATTCGGGACTTCTAGGAAGAAAAGTGGAAAGTCCAAATTGCAGTAGGTCGTGTTTCGTTCAATGATTTGCCTTAGAAAATGAGTTTTAACGATGGATCATGCGTGGGTGCGAGTGAACGAACACAAACGGTGTAAAGTGACTTTTAAATTTTAAGAGGAAACGTTTTTTATTACAAAATAAGTAATTTGCAATTTTTTGTAACTTTAAACGATAAAATTTTTATATCTATCTTCTAGTGTTCTTGTTTTTGGAATATATATTTTTTTAATTTTTGGAGGACCGGTCTCGTCTTTCGTGCATTGTGCTCCGCGAGACAAATTGTACCGCGAAAACAGTATAAAAAATATCACAACAACTTGTCTTGCGTCACGTTCGTTCAGAATTCCGGGAACGTATTTTTTATACTCATTCTGAAATTTAAAACAGTCTCTATATTTTTGGGTGAACGACGTCACGGTGCTAATTCTAATCCTAATCTGCGAGTAGTAAAGTTTATTTTCGAGTTGAGCTTGTTAAAGTTTCTGGTGCCAAATTCGTAGTAGAAATTCGTAATAAAATAAATTCAGACACTATGTGTGTCACAATATTTCGACATGCAAATGTTGTTATCGAAACAACTCGCTAACTGTTGATAGTGGAGACATTGACACTAAATATTTTTTGTATAATCGCTTTTATGACCTAATTATAGCCTAAAATTATAACAATACTTATCCTAAATTATCCTTATTATCCTTATTCCTATCCTTATCCTTAAACCTATCGCAAGCACCAGTCTCTCACAAGGGATACTTATGGGTTCTATTTACTTTGTATGTGTCATTTTTATTTTAATTTCTTTATCCTACGTATTTTTTATACCTATACCTTGTGATGAGAAATAAATAAATTTTGATTTGATTTTTGATTTTATCCTAAATCCTAACTAATATATATATATATATATATATATTTTTTAAATATAATTAATTGAGTTTGTTTGTTTATTGTTTGTTACGCTTTCGCGCGTAAACTATTCTACCGATCATCATGTGTCATCATCATCATCATCATCTCAGCCAAAAGACGTCCACTGCTGGACAAAGGCCTCCCCCAAATAATCATGTCATTATATGTATATATCCTCAATAGTATAATCAAAAACATAGGATACTTAGTATAGGATACTTATTATTAAAAAAAGTTAATTTGTTTGTTTGTTTGACAATATGCTCTCACGCGTAAACTATTTAACGATTTATTGTTTTGTTGTCATAGAAACTGTGAAAGCGGTACGAAGTCCGGCGGGTCAGCTAGTAATCCTACTATAATATTATAAATGCGAAAGTTTGTGTGTATGTTCGTATATTTGTTGCTTCTTCACCCTGCAACGGATGGATGGATTTGGATGAAATTCGGCATACAGATAGTTTATAACTTAGAATAACACATAGGATACTTTTAATCCAGATATTCCCACGGGAACGGGAACCACGCGGGTGAAACCGTGGGCAGCCACTAGTAATCTATAAAATTCAAAAAAAATCAAAATTTAAAATCATTTATTCAGTTTAGGCTAAGCAAATAGCTCTTATGAACGTCATTTATTCCATCGGTTCGTTAGTCTATCTACTCTGGGCGGGAGATCTTGTACTGAGAAGAACCGGCAAGAAATTCAGTTAATACTACTTACTCAATAAATTTATTAAGTAGAGACGACACCTATAGAAAAGCTATCTGACATACTCGTAAAAAGAAAATTGTCTTGAAAAGTCCCGATTTGTAGTTTAAATAGCTAAGTAAAGAAAAATGTTTAGTAAATTATCAAGGATCCCATTATTTTCTTTGTCAATGACTGATTAAACAGCAAAATTGCAGTGACTGATAATGAACAAGTTGTATTGGGTTACTTACACACACAGCAAAGATAACTAGTGGCCTTAAAGTTACACCTTTCCGATCCCCGCGGGGAGTCCCTCTTTACAGACTTTACACAATTATTACAAACGTGCGTAATGCACATTTTTGTTGGTGTATGACAACCAAAGAACGCGCGCAGATATTTGCATAACTATTATCTTCTAGACGTGGACATTACACACTGAAATAAACTCGCGTTTACTTTGTATGATGTTTGACTCTGACTTGTTACAGTCCAGACATTAATTCAGATTCAGATATTAAAATAACAATGCACACATTAAAATGAGGATTTTAATGTCTGCATTGTTATTAATTAGGTAGTTACTGACAGGCAAGTTTGATAATATTATTAACAATTTAACAACATTAACAACTAAATACTTTTTTGTAGTATGTCGCTTTCGCTTTTTTTAACAAAATTAGCTCGTTCGTAAAAAAAACACATACATAAATGTCACTTTTACTTTCAAATATTGTACTCTATTGCCGTGAAAAAAGACTAAAGACTGAGAATGCGCTTGCACGTATAAAAGTATATTAGCTAGCTTAAAAGAAAAAACAACTACAATAAAAGTAGTATGATAATTTTAAAATACAAACCGTTTGAAAGTAAAATGTAGATAATTTTTCAAAAGCTTTATGTTGTTAAGCCTGCCAAAGCACACACGCAGCCAAGACTTGGTGCAATAAAATCATGCATATGTTAATCGGCTTAAAAATATGCAAAATGACGCGCGGTTAACATTCTGGTGGCCCAGCGCGTGAACTGGTTTGGCCGAGGCTGCGGCAGGTTCGGAGCCCGCGTGACGTCATTGCGCCGCGTCCAACGATATAACGATACAGAGAAACACCTCCGACACATGAATATGCAGTACGAATGCTTCGAAAACGTTTGTAAGTTTCGCAAATACGGCACAAAAAACTGCAGAAATCATTTGAGCCAAAACACTCTATGCGCAAATAAAATAACAGTATATTTTTTATTAATAAAGTTTTCGCATTCACAATACATGCTATTATGTAGTTACAAGATACAATTTTACCAGAATTTTTTTCTAGTCTAATTTTATGTTTTTATACTGTATATTTTCCGGTAAAAATTCTATCTATCTATTTATTGTACAAAATCCACAGGCATTAAATATATATAACAGTGAATTAAGAGAAAAAAGCTTATATAGTTATTTCATATTAAATAGTATCACTAGTGTATCCATTTCTTACTATTCTTACTCAGTTTAAAGATACGGCTGATAAAGGATAAACATTTAGTAAGTAGCTATGTTTCATAAACAATGTTGCATCACCATCATCTCAGCCAAAGACGTCCAATACTGGTGGAAGTTACCATGCAAAAACTGGTGGAAGTTACCGCAATAATAAAAACTTTTCAATAATATTATGAAGCTTAGTAAACAACATCATATAAAAGCCTGTTAAATATGTGTTTTGGGCCGTGGACCTCACGAAGCGTGCAGGCAAACGGGTCCGAGTGACGTCACTGACTTGCCACACTAACAGACAATTCGTATCTCATAATAAACATGTCTACTAAACTTGTATGTAATAAAATACAAGACTAGATTTTAGTAAACAAATTTAAAAAAAAAACATTTCAATTTATATGAATAATATAGACGTGTCTGCTCTATATACTCTTAAGTTAAAAACCACAGACCACACTTCTATCTCAGTTGGGAAGAAAATTGAAGTCAAACTTAGTGTTATATGCATGAGTTCCGTAAAGAACTAAGCATTATTTAAAAAAATGTTTTAGATTAGGTGCTAAATTTACTTTGACCGTCAAACAAGGATTCGTAAACTTACCCAAAATATATAAAAAAACTTAAAACATATACCTACGTACCTAACGACCTCCAAAGTGTCAGTGGAAGTGCAAAGAACGACGCCATTTCACAAGTGGGGGTTCAATCCTCGCACAAACAGGTTTCGGCTCCTGCGGCCATTAAAAAAAACACCACTGAACAACATGCCAATTTATATAATTCGGTTTTTTGATTCTGCATTGTCAAAATACAGTCGTGAGGAGGTTTGTTTTGATCAAAACGAGAAACTTCCTTAGTATACCTATTATTATACTAATTGTTAATCAATCTGTGCAAGAAACGTAAGTATACGAATTGCGATTACAAACAATAAAAGATCTTGTTGAACGTTTAAAGAAGTAGCTGGTAGCAGATGGGTAAGTATAACCGAAGATCGGGCTCTGTGGCATTAGAAGCATATATCCAGCAGTGGACTGATGCAAACGGATTTTGATAAAAAAAAATATTCTGTACTATGTTTTTCAAAAACAAATACTTCGTAGTAATAATAATAATAATAATAATTAACGTTAATTCGGCTTTTAAACACAGGACACACGTGAAAGAGTAATACATAAAAATTAAAAATAAGCATAAAATTAAAAATAAAAAGTTAACATTTCACAACATAACTAAAAAATAAATAAACAGAAATAAATACACTACAAGCCAAACAGGCTGATCAACGCTGCTATTCTGCTGGACAAGGGACGAACTCAACATAACCGAGGTGAAGATGATAGTGTGTTGTGAAGAAATACATCCAATCGTAACCCTATCCTAGTGAATATAGGTTTAATCGACAAATACTTACAACACCTAGCCATGCGCGCACTCAACCTTCTGAATTGTATCAGGTCGTAAATTATTTCAGTGTATAAAACCGATCCGCTCGCCCCGACCTTACCGCGTTGCTATATTATTTGCGTTTATGGCGGCCTCATCATTGGATTTAATTACTGCCATTGAAGTCTCCGTCGTCGGAGAATTATGACAATTAAACTACAACTAGTTTTAAATGTTGGGTGGTTTTCTTTGAAACGTCTATAACGTATATTAACGGTATTCAAAGTCAAAGGCAAAGTCTAAATTTTTGATTCAAATAAACTATGCTTATAGTGCTTTTGAATCGTCCAAACATTTTTTATCTACTATCCATTCAGTTCGTTTATTTTTTAGCTGTTGAGAAGAGTGGGCGCAAGAAATTGCACAGCTTATATAGAAGTAACGACATATATTGAAATGAGTATTGCAGTTGCGATTGAAACGTTGTTACCTAAATCTTAGACCACATAAACACAATCTACACATTGCTGATAATAATCTAAAACTTTTATAAATCTGTACGGACATATAGAAACATGACCCATCATCTTGTTACTGATATGTAAACAAGTGACAGTAATCTAAGTAATCTAATATCACATTAAACATTCGTTAATATGGCAACACAAAGGATATGTCCACAAACTTAGCTCGGCATGTACTGCACCGCGTCATTCATCAAAGTTTTGACAAGGGCTAGGCGGCGGGAATCCCAGGTTTTCTGCCAAATGCCTGTTGAATACAAACGACGTGGCTGACCTGGGATGAGAAGCCAGACCACACACGCTCGCGGCATGGGAACGGCTGCATTACGAGGGCTCCTACTTACGTCAGTCGTTTATATACGACTAGCTGTCACAGCATTAAATCAAATCTATGTTTTTGTTTTCTTAAACAGTTTTGACTTTTATCAGGAGGTACTGTATGACGATGTAGAAATTGTACCCGATATGAATTATATTGTTCTTGCACTTTATATTTTGTGATGAAGACACTTTAGTCTTTATGATTTCATTATGATGACATTTTCCAATACGTCACGCTGTAAAAAAGGGGGAAAAGACGGCCCTTGCTTTAATTTCTTGCCGGTTTTTCTCACTCAGAGTACACGGTTTCTCTCCCTACCTTAGTCTACAACTAACAAACTGATGGCCCCGTGACAATTATAAGAGTTTACTTTTTGTAGCCTTAACTGAATGAAATGAAACTTGAATTTGAACTCTACCTGATGGGCCGAACGAAGCTTGTAATTGATGTTTGTTATTAAATAATGTAAACGTGAAATTAACTTGATTCGAATGTTTGATGCGCTCCAAGACTACTGGTCGGTGTGGTTAATAGAATATTAATGAAGGCCGCGTCAACTGCCGTTAGTTGGTGATGTCACACTGATATTGTTAAAGCGGTTTTGATTTGGTTTACCCGAATTCAACGTTTTGTTACTAAGCGATAAAAAAACCCGCTGACGATCGTTATATTAATTGAAAATAACAGCCTGCATGCTGTCCCACTGATGGGCAAAGGCCTCAGAGACCATTGAGATCAAACTGATCGCCATCGCTACAATTGTTGGTTTAATCACAACGCTTGCCAAAATGCGTGTCGATGATCACAAACCCAGGCTATACATAGAAATGTGAAGCACACTTAGCCCGATTTTGGAGTTGAATTAAGGACCTGCGGATAAGGGCCGAGCACCTTGCCACTTCGCCATCGAGGCGTTAAAATAAAACTAAAAACACAGATCTAACTAAAACGAAAATAGCTAGCTATATTTTCTAGTTATACATATAGCATATTATGGTGACATCTAAAGCTTTACCTGATCATGACGACCTCATCCTCAAAGTCGGCTCATAAAACTGCGAAACTCACCTAACATTGAAAAACAACGTCAGAGATACTAAACATGGCGTTACTGATCATATCGGACGTTAAAAAGATATTAAAACCAATAAGGTTATACGGTTTATTGATTTTCATAGCAATTATCATTTGTTGCGTTGATTAATTTCCAATTATTTCTAATGCATACATAATGCATACATAATCTCACGTCCTTCTCTCAAAAAGGGTCAGCATCAAAATCACCAATTTAGAGTTATCTTCCTGTTAGTGACGACGCCACATTTAGCATAATCAAAGTAGGGCTCCGAGCTGGAATGGATAGCAATAGGTTGCTCGCCTGATTTGCGAGCATGTTGGCACCCCTGACCCTTAGTCGACGCCGACGACATGCAGTTAGGCAGGAATTTGGGCAACTGATGCATTGTTTGAAATCCTATGAAAATCCTTAAAACTTGCTATGCAAGAAGATGAGTATCTTTTACATAAAGTACTTAATTGTGTCTTTAATTGGGATCACGTACACCTATCCTTGACCTAACTGTCATTCAAGGAGATCAAGAGCAATGTTTAGTTAACATTTTCTTTAAATAATTTCGCATAAGATGTCATTTAACTTTGAGTAAAGCATTTTTTAAAATTTTCTTATATATGTTTAGTAGTTTGTATACACAAAACTTCTCTCATGTCTATAAAACCTCTTTATATTTAAGACCTCTTTAAAAAAATACTCCGTACCATAATAGGTCACAAAATCACCTGACCATATATCAGTACGAGTATGTCTCATTAAAAAACCAGAACAGTTATCCTTGCAACAATACACTTGCACCTGATCCAAATGTCAGGTGCTACAATTTCACCCTTCTCGGATTCGGGGCACGTAAAGCCAGATCCTTGGCCTGCTGATGCTTCGATACAAGGCAAGGCCACAGGCCGGCCTCGCGCATACGCACCGGGCATCCAAATTCGTGAATCACACAGGGAAGGTTAATGATCGACGAGACACACATGACAATACCAACGAAAGGTTAAGCATTGTGCCTCACATACGTATTTGGAATGTTTGCGCAGCTACAGTGTACTTGTGATTGTTGGATCACACAATATCCAGGATTGTTTTTGAACCCATGCCTGAGTAAATAGAAAAGACCAGAAAGTCATACAAAATATTAAAAACATTCCAGGACACATGGTAGTTGCACACTAAAGCAATACTATTAAATGTAAGGAATCTTGTCAGCTTTTAACCAAATTCGGTGTAACCGGTGTAACCGGTGTAATCGAAACGGTAGCAGTTAGCAGTATGTCAATGCTACTTATAATCACCTTTGTCGTACTCAGGTCCTAAAATGAATTGTGTATAAGTCTTAATACCATAAATAGTGATATTATAAATAAATCTATGGTAGAGCGTACGTAAATCAATTACTATGAACAACAAACTCGATTTGTTTGTATCGTAGCAATTACGGAGCTCATGGATACAAGGCCGCATTAAGCTGACGTCGTTGTCAGTACACAAGCGACAATAACAGTAATCGCTAGAAGTATTGCTTTCATAAATATCGCGACAATTATATAATCAGATCAGTCGGAAACATTATTATTGGCACGAATCCGCTGAAGGTCCGCTGAGGCAATCGATCAGGATGCCCAATGGCCGACGTAAAAAAGGCAATTATTACAAATGAGGCTTTAGAAAAAATGGACGCAGACACGCTACGTACCGTCAATGCCATTGCCAGCGGCTGGCGTTTTTATGGTCATCGATAACGCAGCAGGCTTGTTTCACAATCGGCATCGAGCTAAAGAAGTTTTCATAAAGTTGTCTAAACCCTTACTACGACTGCAGAAATAACATTATTAAACTTTATTGGAAACGGAAACAAGGACAGAGCAACAATATTAGAAGAGTCAAATAAAAACATATTAACATTTAAAATTCATAAGTTAGTAGCGATATAAATATAGAGCTAATGACTCTCTAAATTACCTACCAGAAAATTGTGTATAACATACATATTTCCTATGAAATGTATTTTGTCAATTGTCTTGGAGATTTCCTATTGGCCATCCAAGGCCACGGACGCGTGAATAGGTTGTTTATCATAAACCATATAATATATTGTCTGCGGCTCCTCAGTCCGCGCGCTGGTAATGACTGCTACAAGTAAGCCTTGACTCCAATCACAATCAACTGGACATTTTGCATCAGAACTTGACACTGATATAGACGCTTTATTCGCAACAAGTACGTGCTGTTCTTCCATAAAGGTGGAGAATTCATTTAATTAGCAAATTACACTAGGAGCTATGTTATTAGTAGTTCCAGTTGAACTTGACTTTATAATTGCATATTCATCGATGAAACTTATGTAATTTCTGTAATACTTTAAATCGCGTTCTGCAGTCAGAATTCATTGTTTTGCAATACTTACAGTTTTTCTGATTTTAAATTTAAAATATTACGACAGAAAGACTTTAGAGGAAGAAAAGAGTTAATAAAACTTATGAATGAAATGAAATGAAATGAAATGAAATAATGAAATGAAATGAAATGAAATGAAATGAAATGAAATGAAATAATAAAACTTATATTTATAGATTAACATTTTTATGTTAATAGAAGTACCTATTACAAAAGTAATGTATAATTGCAACGCATTGCGACCCACATTGCAGACGAGTGCAATCAGCCAATGACATTGGTCATTTGTAATTAACTAACGCGCAGATTTTACGCATTATACAACCTGTTCCTTTGGATAAAAGTACAAATCATTCTTGACGATTCTAATGAATTCTATGTCACAAGCAATTTTTAAAATTGTATCAACAACCTACCAAGCATCATATTCCGTAACTGTAATCCTAAGTTATTACTTAAACGACTTCTTTGACTAACCAAAACGTTTCAATTGATTGCAGATTCATCAAGCCCGACGAGGTGGCGAAGCTGTGGGGCAAGATGAAGCAGAACGACAACATGACCTTCGAGAAGTTCAGCCGCGCGATGCGGTACCACTACCGCCAGTCCGTGCTGGTGTCCGTGCCCACCGCCCGCCTCGTCTACCAGTTCGGCCCCAAGGGCCCTGACATCACCACCGCCAACCCCACCATGGTGAAGGTCAAATCAGAGACAGACGTCAACGACATCGCCTACTCCTAGTTTAAGTCAACCTGTAGGTTAGAATTGTTGAAACCTTACACACGATGCTCAGAACAAAATATTGAATAACAATGTCGCAAAGGTTGTTTAGAATGACATAATGGTGGCGAGGATTCTTTAAACATGCATTTCTATGTGAACGATGTTTCAGATATAGGTTAGAAAGTTAAATCAACAAAAACCTAGAAAAATATACATTAATATTAGCCGATTGCAGTTATACACTGCTGTTAAGCAAATTCTTAATGCATTTTTAAAGAGCTCCCTCGAATGATTCCTGTCACTCTCAGAAGTGATTAGTTAGTAAAAGGTTTATTAAAGATGAATGGTGTCCTTCACATCTCTCATGATCTAAGAGTGAAAAGGAATTTGATGGTATTATATTGTAAGATCACTCGAACGGTTTATTGATTAGATAGGTGTTTCCAGAAATGTTATGGGTGTGACTAGTGAAGGTAAGCTCAATGTTCGGCTCGGCATAGTTAATGGTTGTATTGTGCATGTTGATATGTATAGTTGTTGGATGGTGAGTTATCCCGTCAATTAACGGTTGTTGAAGTGTCCATATTATTTTTTTAAGTGATTTTTATGTATTCTTGCGACTTAGTCTCGATGAGATTTCGCGTGTCCAATCCCGGGGGATTTGTGGCGCTACTGTGAATTTTGATAAAGTATTTTTAATGTTTTGATCGTTCGTTGTTACCATTTGCGAGAGCAAACTAGACTAGTTGAACAAATATTTTGAACATTCCGATTTTATTTAAAACTATTATTTGTAAGTTAGTTACTTAATTACATGTAATTTTAGCATAGTTGAAGATGCCATACGTATTACTTATTTGTTGAATGTACTTAAAGTGGAATCACCATATTCATCACTGTTTTCAACATCATTTTTTAGGGAATTTACATTAAGATATCATGTCTTGTCCGCTGCAGAGTTAAACGGACGGTATGTTTAACGGATTCTCTCAAGTCTCAGTGTTAGGTATATCAAAATATTTATAAGTTGTTTGGCGTAAAGGTGCAATAACACAAAATGACAAGAAAAAGATCTGAGGCCAAAGATTAGTTTGACAAAAAGTTGTTTTTTTTTAATGTAGGAACCGTAAAAAAATATTATAATTTTTGACATTTTTAAAGTAATTTTAGTATTAAGTTTTGAGTCTCTCAGGCGATTGCTGTGATGTAAGATAAATTGAAGATTTTGTTTCTGTATATAAATACACTTTTCTGTTGGAATACATTCTAATTCTTTGAAATAATAACGAACTTAATAGTATATAGGTAGTTGTTTACAATAAGAGTATAGACATATGTTTTGAGAGCTAAGTACTTCTTTCTGTTCTAGTTTTACTGACCCTTAATTTTGGGATATACCATGTCTGGTGGCTAGAACACAAGTTAATATTTAAAAAACCAAATTATACGAAATGCATACGTAAATAGGTTTACTTTTGATGACGTATCAATTAATGTGAGCTTCTTCCAATACTGCGTGGGCCTGCTCATAAAAGTTACGATACTTATTATTTCATTTATCTGTCATATCTGTTATATCTGCCATACTATAAATACAGTTCCAGGTTTGTTTAACACAAAAACGTTGAATAAAACACCGTTGTGTTTTGAATGAAACACCTGTACTCACGACAATAAAATTGCAATATAAAAACAATGTTCTTTTTAAAGTAACGGTAATTTAGTTTCACTTATTTTGTGGTGTCTTTTGACTGATTATGTATTGTAAGATATTCTTAGATCACTTAACAAGGCGAACAAAATAATGTCATAATAAATATATGTAAGTAATATAAAGTACGTTTCAATTACTTAAAAGCAGGCCTATATTTATGTAATTTTAACCAATTAAAATAGTTTAGATGTGTATTCAACATAGCTGACGCATTTGGACTGCACTGTAAGAACGAATATATAAAATATTGAAAATAGTATTATAAAGCAGGTGTGTTTGTAATGGCCGCCTATAATTTTGTCTGATCGTTCTCTTCCGCATCCCTCCTTGCCAGCTTGTATGAAACTAACTTTAACTTCAGTACAAAGTTGTGTCTTAATATACAACGATTTAAGTAAATAGATACTTTTAAATGTATGATGTGATTGATTAAGTCCATAGAACAATGTCATTATACAGATATTAAAAAAGTTAATAGATTTTTTGACTAAATCGTACATTGCAGGAAATCCATATTTTTGTATATATAATAAAATTATGATTTCGTTAATCATACAAATTATAAATAAAATAAATCGTTAAATTGACATAAACTTTGTCATATTTATCTTTTTAAGCAGTGTATTTAAATGTAATGTCATTCAATTAATTTTGACATAGTATATTTGGTGCAATCTATATTATTTATAATATTAATCAAATTGTAAAAATTTGTGCCAAAAAATACGAATTTTAAAAATATTCTTAAAAATGGCATTTCTGAATATTACGTGCTACGTTTGTCTTACCTTTGTATTAATTGAATTTATTATAAACACCATTTTTAATGTGTAATTTGTAATACATAATATTTACCGAGCAAACATGCTTGTGTGTTTCAACATTTCAGTAAACTCATTTCGCTAAATTAAAGTATTTAAATATTAATTGTAATGCCGAATTAGGTTTTTAGATAAAGATCTTGAGATATGGCACTGTATCAATTTTTTCGTCCAGAAAACTCAGTTGTCTAACTTTATATTTAATAATATTATGATAAAGTTGGTCGAAGTACATGATGTGTGTACAATTGTACATTAAGTTACCGCACGTATCTTTTAATTTGTAACATCGTTAATTTATTACTTATAAAGATTATTTTGTAGATAAGGTCAGTTTGTTGATTTCGTGCCGTTTAAGAGGAGAGTTTTATTGTATTATTTCAGAATTTTACGTGGATTTAAGATGAAGAATATAAGATTTATGTATGTGAATTGTGTTGTTTTCTTTGGTTCCCTCACTGAAACTAAAATATATTGTTGTTGCTACACGGTGCAAGTACCTCAGGAGTACACACACGCCTGGCCATCAGATTAAACCATAAACTGTAAAATTCCCTCAAAAGATTTTGAACTTTATGTCTTAGCTTTATGGTTGAAAATGTATAAGTTACAGTTTTGGATAACTTGATGTGCAGGCGTGGTGTGTAGGTACCTGGAAAAAACAGAACATAAATAGGTTATTTTTTAAATTTATATACATACTTTATAAATTAGTCAAAAAAGAGTGTAATAAGTATGGTAAAACCAATAAGCTAAAACTCTGGAAGTAGTGCACCGATTCTGAAAATTGTTTTTTGAGTATTTCTGTTACCCTCTGGCTGACGAATCATAAAATCTCAAGAAAAAAAAAATTATAAACTTCGATTTTACGAAGCAACAATTAAAAAAAAACTTGATCACGAGACGCTGGCGAAGTCAAAGACGGCCTTGTATTTAAATGTTTTGACTATTGGTGATAAACAAAATATTATATGTGTCTTATTCATAAAACATTTAGCCAAAGATATTCTGTAATATTTAGTGATGGATGACACATAAATACATTAATTTGCGAGTTGTGAAACAACATTAGTGAAAAGAAATGAATTTCCAACACAATCATGTAGAACAATAAAGCAATGGAAAACCAGTTCAATCCAAAATACCCTCAACCGATGTGGTTTTCTAATCTAGGAAGTCATTGGAATCAAGAATAACACAGCCTAATTGTTTTTCCAAAAACACCGGACAATGTTATTAAAAACAAACAAAGATACCAACTAGCAGGTGGACCATAAAGTTAAGATAATTGCCACATTTTTGTAATTGCACGGCAAATGTCATTAAGTTATTTGCGAATGTACATAACAGGTTATGTAACGCGGAGGCTCGGCATGACAGCGGCACGTTGCCACACCAACCACGAGCGAGGGGGGTGACCACGAGCTCTTAAGAGGAAACACTAAGGTCGACTGAATTGAAAAATATGTATGAAAAGTAGACAAAATCAACGTTTCGTAGTCGCCTGATTCCTCCTCCAAAACTGGACCGATTTAATTATTCTTTTCATTATTACTTTTATTATTAAAAATTATTGGCTGTGTCCCTATGTTTTCCTTTTTTTCATAAATTAATTATTAAAAAAGATATGAATCTTTAAAAACCTTAGAAATTGGCCAGATTTTCCGCTGTGTTTCCCAAGTTTGACGAGATTATATAAAAAAAAAACATAGGGAAAAAAGGCCAAAGCCTTCCTTAATTTTTATTGAAAAGAATAATTAAATCGGTTTAGTTTTAGAGGAGAAATCAGGGGACTACGAAATATTCATTTCGTCTACTTTTCATACATATTTTTTCAATTCAGTCGACCTTAGTATTTCCTCTTAATGCAGTATTATTGCAGTTGTGAAAACGAGACGCGTGTATATAGCGGCGAATACACTCGGGTCTCTTTTCCACAACTGCAATAATACTGCTATAAGAGCTCATAGTCAGGGGGCAGAGCCTCCACGAGGGTAGACCCACAAAAAGGAGACTGCAGAGGTAAGCTTCATAAAAACGCGTTCGAGCTATCACGAACCACGGAACCTCACAACAGCTGTTAGTAATGGAAATTAATGCAAATTTAAGTTAATTTCATTAGCGTGCTATTTTACATTAGCGTGTTACGCGCTATTGCTATGCTATTCGCTAATATGATTTTTAATATGATTGTAAAATTGATTAAAGAAAAGCTAGTGTTTTTTTAAATTCGGCAAGTTTGGCATAAGCTGCTAGGTATTAGCCGTCGCCCGCGCATCGTGAATTACCGGGCCGAGATGAAATCTAGCAGAGTTTTAGCATTAGCTGCTATTAGCTCCGAGTGGAGTGCGGGCACGTTATGTGTTCAGGATAGCAGCAGGACGCAAACGCAGAGGATTTCACGCGATGGATGTTAAATAGCAATAATTAATTTTAGCAACTACGATTTAAAAAAAAAAACGACGGGTTGCACTCCGGGAGCGCCGGCAGAAGTGAAAACTTGAATATTATCGTTGTGCATTTTTGATATTTTGGAATGGTTATGGAATAATTTTGCACGAATTGCTTCAATTATCAGTATAAAAGTACTATCATTTATGTGGTAGAATACAATATTTATTGACAGCCATCAGCTGTCACCATCCATGGATGCGCGTGGCACGCTGTAACATAAACACACACGAAAATTCGCGCAAGCGCCCTGCGCCGCCTAAATGAAACAGCAGGCATACATTTTCGCCGCGCCGTAGAAAGAGAGGGGGATACTTCCTCTCTTACGCCGTGCCGGCTGTCTACTCTCCATCCGTCTTACGAATTTTCGATCAGGTCACGTGTCCTGACGCGAATTTAACATTTTTTACCCATTACAAAAAAGTGTACAACGCCGCTAAAGAAGTTTTCACTTCAAAAACACAAATGTTGAAAAAGTTTCCACGAGCAGGATTTGAACCTGTACCCTTCTGACATACCGGGTCAGGTGCTCTTCCAATTGAGCTATAGTGTTTCTAACCAGCCCGCCGAACATTTGTGTTTTTGTAATTTGTTCGCAACAATATTTGCGTTGAAAATTATATAAACAATACAAAAACATTTTAACTACGATTAATTTAATTGCTGCTAATGGACTATTAGCAATTAAATATGATTGCTAATGCTAACTATTCCAACACTAGCAGCTGCGCTCGGACTGTTCCGAGTTATACCATGATCCGTCTGTGGGAGGGTCAAAGTGTGCGTTGCTCGTATTAAGGTTACCTTCTGGGTCTTCACATTTTGTGGCAGAGTCTGCTGCGACACGTCAAATGACTTGCGGCGGTCAAGCGCGAACTACACGCTGCATACAGGGTCCCGTACATGAAGTACTTTCCTTTTGAAGTACTTATCGTAACTATTCCAACAATAATATGACATTAAAAGGAGAGAAGAAGAAATTTAAGAATTATGCAACCTCAACAATAAAAAAATAGCTAAACTCTTTTGGTTTTAATTCTAAGAGGAAGAGTTGAACAATCTGCAGCTAAACGTTGCACTTATAGATAAAAATATATTGTGACATAATTTAAGTCAATGACTTTTCATTCAAAAGACACAACATCTTCCGGTGATTTATGGGACGCTACATCGCTACATATTAGGTAAAAAGACTTTTATTCAAAACTAGCCATCACCCGCCCGCTTCGCTGTGCGAAAATTTGTGGATAAAATTTCAATTTTTTTTATAGCCTATCATTTGCAAAATCTTATGTTCTCACTACATACAAATTTTCATCAAGATCGGTCAAACCGTTCTTGAGTTATAAGAGGACATACATTAGTAGTAGTAGTAATAGATGGAACACTTTAAAGGGACCTGCAATTGCGTTTCGATCTTCGATTAATGTGATCGAAGATTTCAATCCAATTGCAGGGTTTGTGGTCACAGGGATTGTGTCGCCTCTGAATAAAAACCTGTATACAATAAACGCAAGTAGATACGTTTAGTTATTGCTTTATTTCAATGTAAATGTACCTACGTATTTGTTTGAATTTCTAATTATTTTCTGATTTGTTAATAATAATTTCCAAAGTAAAATAGAAGACATTGGTGGCTAGAAACCAAAGCAGCAATCACAATATGTACAAAATACTCTTAGGCTGACATGTTTCTAATTTTTAATCTATTTTGGCTTAGCTTAGAATAACGAGAGAGTCTCTTTACGTTATTTTTTCTGATTTTACCATATCGTCAAGATTAAATTCACATTTTGATAATATTCATAAAAAAATATACTATGAACACGTTAAAAGATCAGTCGACAGAACCCCAAAGCTACAAGTCCTAATGATCGTCGGGTCGATCAGCGGAACTGGTTTCTGGGCCCGTGCATACGGTCACGGGAAAACCCGTCGTCGCTACCGAATCACACCAATATCTGTATCTATCATCATTTAATTTTGTCAGGCACTCGAGATAATCAATGCCATTTCAGCTTACGATCCTTTGATCAATTAACCAAAAGATTGAGACCAAAATACAATCTTACATAAAACAGCTTATAACTGTCCCATTGCTGGGCAGAGGCCTCCATCATTGAAATATAGTCATCGCTACAATTGATGGGTAATGGCTTAATCACCAAGCTTGCCAAATGCAAGTGAGCATCGAAAAATCTGAATACATTTTGCATGACCTGGGAATTATGAACCTTCGGGTATCGGAGCCCGAGCGCTCTGCGCTCTCCCACTCGGGCGGGGCGTTCACACACCAAGTTTAGTTTAGTTTCTAGGTTGTAGTTTAGATAACTCTGTGCTTGTGTCGTTCGTCGTAGACCACCCCTTTGACAGAGAAGGTATGCTACTAAGTGTTATATTTCGTGGGTAGGCCTCTACTTCTCCGTCGACTTTGAAATGGAGGAGCGAGAATGGGAGGAGTGTCCTACATAACCTGGAGTCACCCCTTGGCCCCGGTTTCTGCGTCAAACGTTAAGTACCTAGTTAAAGGGTAAGTTTTAGTTGTAGTGGTAGACTCTAGGGTATATAAAATAGGTAGAATATGTCGCACTCTACTAGCTACATAACCTTCGGTTACATTATTACACTAATATTATAAATGCGAAAGTTTGTGTGTATGTATGTCTGTATATTTGTTCCTTCTTCACGCTGCAACGGATGGATGGATTTAGATGAAATTCGGCATACAGATAGTTTATAACTTGGATTAACACATAGGATAGTTTTTATCCCGATATTCCCACGGGAATCACACTATAAATATACTAAAAACGACAATTTAATTTTCCAACACAAAATGATTTGTTTGTTTTGTTGTCATGGAAACCAAAGAGAATTTAATCACTTGATGGAAACTGTCAAAGCGGTACAAAGACTGTCGTCATAACATCAACGTTAGATACATTGTTGTATTAAAAGTTAGTTAATAGGTAGCCAATTCATTACCATCAGGCGAGATGAGGGGCAAAAGTATCTCCTTTATAGAATTATAAAAAAGCAGGCTTAAGATACATACTAACTAGTTACAAATATACTCGATTCTAAACTACAGATGACTATTAATATAAAAGACAGTTCCAAGCAAAGTTGCGCTGAATGGCCCTCTAGCGGTGAGCTTGTGTAACAAGTTGTAGATTGAATTGCAAGCATCAGCGGCGTGTCTGCTATTTATAGAAGCATGCTCTTGTTGTTTGTTTAATACAAATTGTAATAGATTTTAGAAAGATGGCGCCTTTAATAAAATTGAGTATGCTCCATGAATACGCTTTATTACATTTAAAAAGTTTTAATATATTATATACTAGTATACCCGGCGAACTTCGTGACAGTTTCCATGACAACAAAACAAACAAATCGTTTTATATTGGAAAATTAAATTGTCGTTTTTAGTATTTTCAGTTACTTATTATTTATGTTTCTAACTGTTTAAACCTTCCCTGACCTTCCACAAATACTTCAAAATCAAAATTAGCCAAATCGGTCCAGCCATTCTCGAGTTTTAGCGACTCAAACGAACAGAGATTAGAGATGCCTAGCGATATTTTAATGAGTTTCATATGAGTTTTTGTAGCATGTTACAAAATGTAAAAAAAAATATTTTTGGTCGGAAATCGGTAATAATTTTTTTCACATTTGCCCTAGACTATCTTACATGCGCAAGATACTAAAACCTACGTGCGCCATTACGGTCGCGACCAAATTTATTTATTACTTTCAAGTGCAACCCAAAATGGATAGAAATCACTAAGTAATCTGTTATTATCCGGTCAATCATCCAGCGATCGTCATGACATAACAGCACGAGTGTTCAAGCAGAAGCTCAAAGCGCTTATGAACTTCATTGTAAAATATCATGTCTTCGGAGACGTACGATGTTGGATGTACTCTGTAGAGTGGCAGAAGAGAAGACTGCCTCATATATATATATGCGCATATATATATGCGCATATTCTTCTGTGGATGGTCGAAAAAATAAGACCAGATGAAATTGACCAATAATTTGCGCAGAAATTCCCGAAGTAAATCTAGAATTGTATGAAATAGTGAAGAAGAACATGATTCATGGACCGTGTTGTGAACGCGACTTGCATTACGCGTACGCCGACCGATATTTTGACGCCTCACAACTTTTTTATGTGGTCTGAGCTCACAGGTGGCATTTTCTTTAAATCAATAACATTATTTATATTAACACTACGATAAACCTTCAAACACACGAAACAGCGATATTACTTTTGCAAAAGAAGCGGTAATGACGTATTGTCCGTTTGAAGAACTGTACGTCATTCTGTCACATTCACTCACTCACTTTTCATAATAAAGTGATATTTAAAAAAATCATATTTTAGTAAAAATATATTTTTTCTATTAATTTTTTTCTGTACAAACCTTGTCCTGACAATAACAAACTCAAAAAAAAGAAGAATTCAATTCAAATTCAATTCCAATTTTGTGCAGTCGATCGGAAGTTATGCGCGTACATACATTTCAGTAATTAATTTTTATTTATATAAATTTATAAACAAAAATTATCAAATCCGGTTAGATATACATCTTAATAAACACGAAATGCTTTGATGACTTTTACCGGTCATTTTATTTTACGAGTAATGCTGTGGTCATCGTGATTGTTAGTCTGTTTTAAACTGATAGTCTGTCAAATTCTTCAAGACGTGATGTTTTCCTGTTTTCTCGTATATCTTCAAACATTTAAGTAAAAAGGTTCTGCATGTACCTACAGCGCCTTCCCTAAAAGCCGTTGTGTTATGGTGGCGACTAACCAGAGCGTATCATCGTAACGTTGTCGTAGCGTACCATTCGCGTCGAGCTTAATACGTCAACATCATTGCGGTGAGCAGCTCGGCTCACTGTACTGACCATGCGTGTGCTCATATCGAACATGTTACGTTACGCAAAAATGCTCCGGTCAGTCTCCACATTTAGTTGTGTTGCAAGACTTTAACCACTTCAACGCAATGAGCGCAGACCATTATTATCAGAGACGGCTTTAAGGTATCTAGTTAATTTCGGCGAGTTGGATTGTAGTGCACCTGACCCGGCATGTCATGGGGTGCGGGTTCGAATCCCGCTCGTGGGTTTTTTTCAACACTTTGTCTTTTTTATCGTGTGCAAGTTAAATACCTATGACATTCGATGACGTTAATGAAAACTATTTGTATTGAGAGAGAGTTTGTAGCTAAAGTTCGGTGACGTTAAAAATGTCGCCTGAGGCAATCAGCTAAATCTTCACAAAAAAATAATAATTTGTATGGCAGCATTTGAACTCTTCTCATTTGTAAATTCATTTCGTTCATTTTCAAATTATAAATAGTTATTCGTGATTCACAAGTAGTCATTAGGTCTAATATTGATTATAAGGTTTCACTGTGATCTGCCTACGACATCGGCATACGAAAAATATAAAATTGTTAGGAGAACAATTGAAATTATTATACATTAACAAAAGGTCAAATAATTATAGGTAAGTATAATCACAATAATTCAAAACTGTAAGGTCATTAGTCCATGGTTATTTGAGATAATAATTAAAATTAAAATTATAAAACAAAATAAATATTACGAAATTAAATGTTAATATGGAATACCTAATGTCGTTTACAGCAATATCTAACCGTCTTGTAGATGGCTGAATGCATGACAACGCGGACGCGCTTTTTTTGACACTTAAATCCATTTACGCGTAACCTTGGGTACTCCAACTTTGTAGACGTGTCTCTCATCATCATCAGTGATATAGAATGTCTTATAAATCTCGCACTAAGCACTCAGATGTGCGCCAAGTAAGATTTCTCGCAAGGAAAGCCTTATCGTACCTTCAGCGTCGGTTACAAAACTACATTTACCTCAGACCTCTTTCAGACCCACGGTTCCACCAGGCAATCTTTTTTTTGTGATTATTAGGAGTATTTATGGATTTCAATCAACATCATCATCATCGTTATCATTTTATTAGTTTAATGTCCCCACTGCTGGGGCACGAGCCTATGAACCACCACGAGGTCCCAGTCGGCTGTGGGTGGTTGTTAACGACTGCTAATGCAGCCGGGACCAACGGCTTTACGTGCTATTCGAAGCACGGAGGAGCTCGAGATGAAAAATGTTTGATCAAACAATCGGATGACCGGCCTACGCGAAAGTTGTTTAACGTCAGCGATTGCAGACCAAGCGTTAATCGTTGTATTGGTTTATGTATTTTTCAGCATTCCGGTAAGACAAACAGGCCAGCAATTAGCCATGCATAAAATATCTCCTTTTGTGTAGCTTATGAAAAAACTAATACAGATTAAAGGTTTGACTTTTAGACAGCCACAATAACAATACATTTACGCACCAGTTTACGAGATATTACACATGAGTCATTTGATTGCAGCGGATAGAACGAATACGCGCAATATTAAATAAATTACACCATATTTGGTATTTTAAGTTACTTACTTTTAGTAGTTAGTAACTTTTTTTAGTAGTTTGTTACTTTCGGTAGTTAGTTACTTTTGCAATAAATAATCAACCACCTTTACACTGTACGTTGACTATTAATTTTCGACAGCAAATATATAGGAATACCAGTGTCTATATCAGACTGGAATTTAAAATATATATTTTTAGATTTAAATCGAAAATTTATATTAACTACTTAAAAGATGTTTACTGTTTCAGATGAGACTCGAACCAACTACCTCTCGCTTTTCCTAATGCTAAGCAGCGGAATAACCCAACGGCGTCTTAAGAGGCGCCCTCAGGTTGTTCCGCTCCTGATCCCCTCGGAGAATCTAGTAGGGCACGGGGACACGCACTAGAGAGTGATGCCGTTACCTCTAGAAAACCTCTAAAGCCGAGTGAAACGAAGCCCGTTTCACTCGGCTTGAACCCTTTAAGTTTCTCGCCGCCCCCATAAAAGCCCGGTGAAGCAGAAAGTGCCTGAGCCAATCAGCAAACTCGTATTATAAAAACATGCTAAGCATGGGTTTCCTTGTCTTATTTTTCAAGTACTTATCTATTACGCTGTGCGAAAGCATTGTTTCACAATGTTCTCAGTATTGCACTTTGCAAGTAGCGAAGAAACATTTTTACAAATGATGATGAAATATTATATTATACGAGTATTATTTTTAATAATATTAAAGGATTCTAAATGCAAAAATTACAGTTTAATCCATTGTATCTTTAATACTTGTAAAAAAATAATTATTTGTGTGTTGGAAGTGGATTACCTAGATAATGATGAAACATCGCAGGCGTATAGCGTAAGATATAACATACAAGAAATCGACTAATCCTACTAATATTATAAACGAGAAAGTTTTCTTAGTATGGATGGATGTTTGTTACTCTTTCACGTAAAAACTACTGAATGGATTTGGATAAAATTCGGCATATAGATATTTTATAATCTGGATTAACACATAGGATACTTTTTATCCCGATATTCCCGCGGGAACGGGAACCACGCGGGTGAAACCGCGAGCGGCCGCTAGTATCTTATATTTGCGTTGTTAGCGAAATTGGAAATGGATGCTATCTTATGATGCTATCTTGCATACTATTATTTTTATTATTATTAACTATAGTTTAATTTTGTTTTTTTTTCTTTCTTAGACTATTTTTGACCTTTATTAGTGTTGTATGACATTGTGAAAATTTTTAACTGGTAACTGATGTTTTGCAAATGTAGATATTATTATATTTTCTCTTTTGTTTTTTTTAATATGTGTGATTGTCCTTTATATTTTGTGTTTTTATTTGTGATGGAAAGTGTCCTTTTATGATATTTTCCAATATTTTTGACGCTGTAAGGGAGAAAAGAGCTGGACACTTGCTGAGTTTCTTGCCGGTTCTTCTCAGTACAAGATCTCCCGCCCAGAGTAGACTTACGAACCGATGGCATAATGACGTTCATAAGAGCTATTTGTAGCCTAAACTGAATAAATGATTTTGAATTTTGAATTTTTTAATTTTGATGTACAGTTGCCCGAATTGCATAAAGGTCGTAGGTTTGAGTTCCATCTGTGAAACAACCTAATTGGCTTATTTAAATACAAGTAGAGGCAAGCGCTTAGCGCGATATCCGGAGGTCCGGGGTTCATTGTCCGGATAGGCAGGATGTTTCGTATATTTTGTGATCATCAACCTGCATTTGGCGAGCGTGGTGATTGAGCCAGCACCCATCGATTGTAGCGATTGATACAAGAGGTTAGGCTGATTCTAAGTATACCTTCCTATTGTCAGGTTCTAAATCAAAATTTGCTAGAAGAATTGTGTCGTATAACTACGTTATAAGTTTAATGACGTAATTTAGGGTACGATGGGGTAACATATAGGATTTGATAAATGAGGAACCATTTTGCAATTAGGATAAAAAATAACCTATCTATTTTTCAATAAGATATCGCAAGTATTGTTTGGTCATTTTAATATAATTTTCCTTGTACGACATAATAACGTATATAAAAATGTTTTGATAGCGCGTGCGCAGAGCTCGCTCGGCCGCCGGTGCGAGCGCACAGAACCGGTTTTTTTTTACGATATTTACGTTTCCGGGTCAGTGTTTTATTAAATCAATTGAGTAAGTTTTTTAATTTTTGTTTATTTGTATCGTTAATGAGACATACATTTGTGCCTTTATGATAATGATGAAAACAAGAACAACAGCAATGATTTATCATCATCATCCTTTTGATGTCCCACAGCTGGGCCTGTCTCTCCCCACACAAACAATAGCACAAAGTACTCACCACCCTGGTCCAATGCTGATTGGTTGTTGTTAAGTGTGCTCCGTGCTTCGGAAGACACTCGGCTGCATTAGTAGTCATTAACAACCACCAATCCGCACTGGGCCCGCGTGGTGGTTTGTGGCCCGTTTTCACCATCCATCTATAGGAAGGGCTCGTGCTCCAGCAGTAGAGACATAAAAAAATCTGGTGGTTTTGACGACTGCCATCATGCAATAACAGCACCGGCCTTAACATCCTTTCGGAGGCATGGAGGAGGTCAAGCTACTTAGCTTTTACTGCGGTCACCAATCCGTTGACCAGGCGTTGCGGAAGTGACATGTAAGATTACAATTGAACGTGACTATGATCGATGTCGTGTCTTCTAAAGTATGATCAATGTTAACATTGGATTTGATTCTGTCGTTTCGAACCCTAGCACAGAAGTCCTATACCCCTAGGCTCGTGGTCACAGGGAGACTGAGCTGATGGTCGTACCACAACTAATTTGTGACTTGCATACCGTCAATTGTTTTTATCGAGTTCTATCTGTTTTAAATGTGTTTGAATATCAGTGATTGTTATATGTTTTGTTGTCTTAATAAATACATTTCAATAAAAACAGAATACAACGCAACGCACCCGAAACGTCAGGATATAAAATAATTAATGGCGAGCGGATTCTAACTCCACTACTTTGGCAAAGTGATAGACTTACAGTGCAGCTATGGATATTTTATATTATAATTTTAAAGCAGTTATAGCGGATTCTATAAAAGAAAACTTTAATTTTAATGTGTATTAGTGTTCGCGTAAAAGAAGCCATGTAATATGGTGATTTATGTGTTAACAGCACCTGAATTAATTAAAAAAAATATATTAAGACGATATAGGCAGTCTTTGAATGTATTAAGTGTTATTAATCAAAGGATCGAGTGTTTATATTGTGATAATTTTTATTCAGTGCATTGTGGTCACCTTAAACACAGCCTCATATCAAGTAACTAAAGCCAAGAGTCAATGTTTGTTAACTGTCGGCTACGATTCTATTCTCGTCATCTATGTGTGTATATACTTGTATGTATAAATATTACGGACATATTTTTGTATATAACTTATAATAATGATATAAATATATTCACTTACATAAAATATAAGCTGTTCTCAGATAGACAAACGGTAACTAAACTGTCAAGTGCCTGTGCTTAAAAATATATTTAATTAGTTTGTAAATAGATAGATGAAATCTTTATTTGGACAGTATAAACCTGTAAGAAAGAAATAAAAAAAGAATTTTAAGCTAAACAGATTAATATGGACCCGACAGATATAATTATTTCGCTTACAAACAAAAGAACATTCAAATAAAGTTGATGACGATACATTATGATTATTAATTATTTAATAATTTAAATAATGTTGAAAAATTGGTATGTCCTATTGTATTACGTAAATGATTATTGATCTAAAGCTGCCCTACTATAGTCCGATAACTAATACTACACCTGTGGACAAATAATACGGGCCAGTACGAAAAATTAGAATAACTCCTAAAATAATAGAGCTAGCAGCATGAATGAAACTGTGTGTTGTAGATAATTTCATAGTTAATAATAACGACACTAAATGGTGGAAACGTTACTTATTTATTTATTAAAATGACATAAGAAACAAAATCTCAACATTTTTTGCGTTGAAAGATTAAAAGACATTACCTCACACACCACATAAAACGAACTTTAAAGCCATATTAATACTTCGTATTGCGTCCACAGGCTCTTCTTACAGCTGCCAGACGATTGGGCATGCTGTTTATTAAGTTTGCTATGCGATGTTGTGGGATATTGTTCCATTCTTCCACTAAACACATGTAGCACTCTAAGTGTAGCTGGTGCCGGGTTCCGATTTCTCACACGCCTTTCGAGTTCGTCCCAAGCGTGCTCAATCGGATTTAGATCCGGGCTTCTCGAGGGCCAGTCCATGCAATTGTTGCCAACGTCCTGAATATACTCATTTACAATTCGAGCTGTAGGTGGCCTAGCATTGTCATGCATAAATATGGTATTTTTATCCATATTAATTAAGTATGGGCCGACATACACATTAAGGATCTCTTCTATATCGCAAGATATGCTTGCACTAGTTAGCGTACCATTTTCTATCAGCATTAACTCCGTGCGACTCTCTGAAGAGATTCCAGCCCAAACCATAACGAAAGCCGAAAGATACTTTATCGTCAAAACAAGCTGGAATAAAACGTTCCCCTGACCGGCAGTAAACTCTTCGCCGCCCATCCTGTACGTAGAGCATAAATCTAGATTCTTCAGAAAATATTGCTCTTGCCCATTCTTCGTCTCCCCATTGTGCATGTTCGCGGGCATAACGTAATTTTGCTACTCGATGTTCCCTTGCAAGTTTTGGGCCATTTGCGGGTCAAACTAACTTCTCGGAGCCGCCACCTAACAGTCCGCTTGCTTACCTCGTCTCTTCGGGTCTATCGAAATTGATTTATTACTTCAACTGCCGAGAGGTGTCGATTTCGGAGCATGGTCGTAATAATAAATCGATCCTCTCGAGCCGTAGTACATCTCGGTCTGCCGGTTCCTGGTCTTCTATTAGAAGAGCTATCTCTATAGAATGATCTGCTGATGCTTCTCGGAAACGTTGCACGACTCTTTGCACCGTAGAAAGTGACACGCCTGTTACTCTCGCTGTACTTCTCTGACTTCTGCCTTCTTCTAAGTATACTGACGATAAGTGTACATTCTTCTGGCGTTAGCGACATGATAGTAATTCAATAATGACCATGAAAGACGATGATGACTGCCTTTTATCATTTTGATTTGACAGATTGAAGACAAAAGTGAGAAAACAAGCAAAGTAAAACACGCGTGATTTGAATTTATTACCAAATTCGAACTTATGTTATTTTTTTTTCAATATACGTTGTACCTATAACATTTAAGGTTTTATGCCATACGATATCAAAATTCTCTTTAATATAAAGTTAGTTTCATGCATGTAACATTATTAATTTACAAGATACATAGGATTTTGTCGCTGACCCGTATTATTTGTCCACGAGTGTACTTACGTCAAACTGGTAGTACTGCATTATGCGATTCAACATAAACATATTAATGTATTGGTGGTTTTAATAGCTCTATGTTATTTTTTTTCACCAAATTTAGGCATTTAGGGACTCTTACTTGTTCCGAAAACTGGTTTAAACCACCGAAATGACAAATTTTCTTTATTGTAGATTTTTGTTGGCCGACTATAACCTTTACATTGTACTTAAGTATATCTATATGTGTTTAGATAATTAGTGGTTCCTGAAGCCTTAGCGACCAGTCAAATCAGACAGTAAAAAAGCTGTTTCCGGGAACTGACATCACGCTAGCGTGTCTCCAACAATTGAAGATCATCTGAAATCTTTGTAGCCTTTTATTGGTGCTCCGAATTAACGATTTGTATTTAAAGCTTTGTTATGTAATGGCCATTTTGGTTATATTCGATCGGCCGAAGTGAGCGAAGTGATAAAATGCGTAACATCAATAAAAAATTACAATTAAGTGTTAACTTAAAATAAAGTTTGATAAAAAGTCACCGAATATTAACCGCGCGCCGCGCGCTGGGGTTTTGTTGAATTTATTCATTAATTTTATTAAATCATTGATTTATTTAATCATTATTTGGGTTAGCTACAATAATTACCTTAAACTTAAATAAGTTTAATGACTAAGTATTTTTTTGCAGGACTGGTGTAAATTTTGTTAGATACTGTACGTAACAAAAACTCGGAGGATCAGTTAAGGAAGTGTATATTATGTAAGAAGAATGCCCAAAATAATATTTAATAAATCCTATAAATATCTACAAGTACAGTATATTTTTTACTGTGATTTAATTATCTGATTAAATCACTTTTTTTCGACGAAGATCTACTATCGTGGACAATTTATCATGTATGTACTCGTATTTATAATAGAGAACAAAACTCATAATTAAAAAATAAAAAACCATTATTATCAAGTGCAGCGAGAGGACTTTTTAAGGCCCCAGGCCACCAAATGGTCAATCTTGAATCGGGAATAAAGGTGTAAGGTTTATGTAAAGGTGGTAGGTGTAATAAAATGTGTAAGGTTTAAATTTGAGGCTTTTTCGGTCGACAGCCAAACATGAGAATCGTTTTGCTTTATCACAATAATGAGTACTTAAAGAGATAATGTGCACCGTATCATACTATTGTCAAGAGTAACGAACGATTATCCATACCTAGGTATTTATCGAAGTTTACGTAGGTACGATGTGTATTTATAGCATTTATTCTTTCTTTGTTTATTGTACAAATATACTTATCTAATTACCTGTGTAATGACTTTTTATGGTTTGATATTATCTCTGCCTAAATAAGTAAATTATAAAACTTATTTATATTTATTTACCGAACAGTATCATTGTAAGTGCAAAAATTAGTAAAAGTGTTATGTAGTGTAGTTATATATAGTTTATTTACTTTCCTATGTTTCACCTAACGCACTTTTAACGTAAGTAGTATGGGTCTGTGGTGATTAAATATGCTTAAATAGAAATTAAAGCCAGTTCTCTATCAGTAGCGCAAGATCACGCGATATATACCTCTGACAAACTGCACTCATAGACGACAATTAACATTGGAAAATACTTAGTACTTACTTCTGTTTTTTATTCAAAAAATGTGTTTAAATTGTCGCTAATAAACGTATTTTTAACTGTCTTCAAAATAAGGGGGAGGTTCTCAATTCGTTTGTACCTATTTCATTAGGAATTTTGTAATTTCGCGCATAGCATTTTTTAATTTTTCTAGACACACGGCAGCGTGTCAAGCCAAGTTTAAGCTAACAGAACTGGCGAGCAGCACCACGGAATAGATAATAACTGTTCTATGAGCAGCACCGTGTGTAGTATTACACGAACAATTCGGAGCCACTTTTGACCCCCTCATACCTCAAAAACTTAAACAAGTCAAATTTGGCTTATATATTGAAATTTGTAAGATACATATGTGCTCCAAATTTCATAAACACACCTCAAAAGGTTATTTAAATATTGACGTCCAAAAACGACATTTTTATCACTGACTGACTAATTGATCTATAGATCAAAACGCTAACCCAGTTCCAGATGACCTAGAAAGCTCAAATTTGTCATCCAGATAGGTAGTTGGCGAATACAAAAGAGTAAATCAGGCACATCCTTAGCAACGTACTTAGCTCGCAGCCAAAAACGACCACTTCTTAAAAAAAAATTGCTGATTATATTACAAAGCATTTATTTTAGTACTTTGTCACAATTAGTTAGTTACAAAAAAACCATTCGTCGGAAGGATAGTGTTCATAGACAGAAAAATTACATATTTGGCACCAAAAAAAGGTGCTTAAAAACATTTTCATTGGAAAGAATAAAATGTTACAGCGAATACAAATGGCAAACTGGGAACCACCTATTCAATTTCATAAAAGTTATCATGCCCAAATCTGACTATATAAAATTTAAAGGTCGTAATGAGGTAGTCATTTTTCAATTTAGAATGTTTTATGGAAGCTGGAAATAGAAAAACATGATTGTAGTATCTTCTTTTTTCTCTGAAACGAATCGCTAATCTTATAGTCTATTTTGCAAAAACAAAACGTTTTTTACATGTCAATCATCCTGTGCTGCAATAGAATAATGGTATTATTATACATCGATTATTCTGATTTATTTATAATAAAGGTGTCTAAATATTTAAATCCATGAAACGTCAAAAACCGGTATTTTTATTTCGATTCCTTTTTGCGCAATATCTATATTGATTGATAAAAAAAAATTCGAACTTTTAATCGATTATCATTTCGTTTCAAACTGGCAACCCAAAACAAACATATCAGTTTTAGTACTTATAACTACTTATAACTAAGAGTATAGACGACTTTCGTATTTATTACGTTATTATTAACTGGGATTTAGTATTAATTGTAATTTCAATAATTAGCGCACATCAATGGTGTAAGATCAAATTACTTATAATTATAAATAATGAAATAATTTCTGTACAAAAAGTAATGCTATCCCATTAAAAACATTAATGTGAAATGAGAGTCAAGTTACTCAGTTACAGTAATATTGAACGAACATTGAACGACAAAAGAAGTGAGATCTAAATTGGTGCCAAGTTCAATTGTCAGTACCGAAATTTATATAAAACAACAAAAAATATTTTATAACAACTTACAATATAATTTCTTCTTATAACTTAGGATAATATATTCAAATTCAAACTCAAATTCAAAAATCATTTATTCAGTTTAGGCTACAAGTAGCTCTTATGAATGTCGCTATGTCAACTTAAAATCAACCTAATTTCTACTGAATCAGAACTGGAAAATACAATATTAGAAAATAACACTCATAAAAAGTGCATTGCGAGGTTGAACAAAGAGATACAATTACTTAAAAGACTCTGTAAAATCCCTTTAAAAGAGGACAATACTCATAACAATGAAGGTTCGTCTCAATGTTTAAATTTCGTAACCCCTTCGAAGGCTCCTATGTCAGATGGAAAGAGAAGACAATCACATAATTTCATACACTTTCAAACAAAAATCTCAGAACTAAAACAGTCTTTATTAAGTGCAACATTAGAAATAGATAACCTGAAAAAACAAATCTCTGACCTCCAACAAAAGTTAAATAAATCAAGCACAACAACAATATCAAGCTTCACTAACTTTTTAAACTACTCGCAGAGTATACCAGAAACAGAACATAGTGTACTAAACGAAAACAAGAGTAGAGAATGTGTCATATCATCATATCAAAAGGCACATACCATATATATAATAGGAGATGAACAGCTCAGAGGCTTGTCTGCTAGTATATCACGATCCAGGTCAGGAAGATGGAACGACAAATACAGAACTTCTGCGACAATACTCTCGGGCGCGTCAAGCTCAGCAATATTGCCGTATTGTGAGAAAATAGCTACAAATTTATCCAAGGACGATATTGTGATCCTAGGCTTTGGTTCCCATGACAGGGATTTACACAAATTCCATTCTAATCTTTGCATAGCAATCAATATGTTAACCAAATCATCATCTGTCTATGTTGTACCAATAAATTGTAATCCATACTTTAATGAATATAACTTGTACAAAACTATGGAAATATGGATAAAGCATTTTGTCAAATGTAATTTAATCGATTTTAATGGTTATAAATTCCGTAATGAATCTTACTTTATTAATAATGTTTGTAATAAAATTAATATATGTGTTGACTATACTGAATACAAAATGAAATTTCTGACATTTAAAAATATACTCAAGTTGACAAATAATAATATCATTAGCAAGGGAAATACGCAAACTGAAAAATCTGTAACTACAGAATCACCAAAAAAAGGTACTATACCTTTTTACTTTAACTTAGAACGTAAACATTTCTCAAAAAAATCAAATGCTCCGTCACCCTTGCAGTGCTCCCCATCGAATGTCTCATCGGATAATAATAACATAAAAGAGTTAACGGTTCTAAATCTGTGACATTAAATAATTTCAAAGTGCTTCATCAAAACATTGCAAGTATCATGTCTAAAAAGGAAATACTAGATTTAACAATTTTAGAACTAACAGACGGAGGGAACCAACCTGATGTAATATGTTTAACTGAAACTTTTTTTAAGTCAGGACATGAAAGTTATGTTAAAATCGATAATTATGAGATGATATCTGCTTTCTCCAGAAATAAAAAAAGAGGCGGCACCTGTATCTTAGCAAAAAAAGGTCTTATTTGTAAGGATCTAACTTATTTAAAAACCACTCATCAGAATTAACTTTTGAATGTTGTGGTATACAAATCGAATCGAATAAACTAATTATAATTTGCCTCTATAGAACACCAGCATCCGATCCTAATATATTTATAAAAAAACTAGAATGCGTTCTTCATAAAATATTTAATAAATATAAATTCAAAATAAATATAGTTATTGCAGGTGACTTTAATATAAACACCCTGCTCAAAGGAAAAATTACAGAAAATCTTCAGGATTTAGCTATTAATTACCACTTAATATTCCACATTAATGAACCCACTAGAATGACATCTTGTATAGACCATATACTAAGCAATATTAAAAATGCAACGGCATCAGTATTGCCCCTCCATCTCTCTGATCATGACACAGCCCAATTATTAAGTTTTCCCGTAAGTTACAAAAACATTAAACCACGGTGTTACTTTGTTTTTAGAAGAGATTTTAATAATGAAAATGTCTCAAAATTTAAAGACTGTTTAAATAGCCTCTCTTGGAGAGACCGATTTAAATGTAGGGTTCAATACATTTCACGAGTTAATATGTCTTTTCTATAGACTTTGTTTTCCAAAACTTAAAATAAATATTAATGCTTCTAATAAAAGACAAACTTGGATAACAAATGGGCTAAAGTTGAGTTGTAAAAATAAGCGAAATTATCGTTACAAATATTATAGCCACAAATCAGAAGCAAACAAATCTAAGTACATAAAATACTCAAAGATATTAAAAAGATGTATTTATAACTCAAAAAGAAACTCTAATATTAAATTTATCTGTAATAGTAACAATAAATGCAAGGCTTCATGGGCCATAGTTAAAAATGAACTAAACACAACACAATTTAATAATAATAATATAGAAAAAATCAAAATTAATGAAACCATATTGACAGACCCCTTATGCATATCCACCGCATTTAATGATCATTTCATTAATATACCTGACAAGGGAAATACTGACTATTCAATTAAAAGTATAACTAAACGACAGGTATTGAATTCCATATTCTTAATACCGCTATCTAAAGATGAAATGAAAAAAGAAGTCATGTCACTTAAAAATACAACTTCTGAAGGGTATGATGAAATCTGTACAAAAATTATTAAAGAATGTATTAATGAAATCTTAACTGTTTTGTCGCATCTTATAAACCGATCTTTATCGTTGGGCATATTTCCAAATGTTCTTAAGCGGTCTATAATAAAACCCTTATTTAAAAAAGGAAACAGCGAGGATTTGGATAGCTACCGCCCGATTGCGCTGATATCGATATTCTCGAAAGTTTTTGAAAAATGCATGTACAAGAGGCTCGAAGACTTTTGTAATAAATTTCACATATTAGATAAGAATCAGTATGGCTTTCAAAAAAACAAATCCACGACGTTAGCTATGCATGAACTTATCGGGACAGTTATATCGAATCTTAATAGCAAAAACTTAACAACTACCTTATTTATTGATTTATCCAAGGCATTTGATCGCGTTTCACACAAACTCCTGTTGCAAAAAATAGAATTAATCGGTATAAGAGGACCGGCTTATGAATGGATTAAGTCTTATCTGAGCAATAGGCAACAATGTGTTATTATAAACAAATTAAATAAAAATAACGAAGTAATACCATACTCGTCGGAGTATAAAATCAATGAATTTGGTGTACCGCAAGGAAGCGTATTGGGCCCAATATTGTTCCTCTTATACATTAATGACATCACCGATGTAACAAAACACAAATGTATTATGTTTGCAGATGACATCTCAATTGTAGTGACATCACAAAATAAAAATTCAATAATTGAACATGAAAATGATATATGCAATACTATAGACAAATTAATTAAATGGCTTGACATACACAATCTTAAAATTAACTTAATTAAAACTAATTATATACAATTTAATAATCAAAGAAATTCTAAACCTATACAATTACACATTCAACATAATAATACAATAATCGAAGAAGTAAAACAAATTAAATTTCTAGGATTAACTATAGATCAACACATCAATTGGATAACACACATAGATAATGTTTGTAGTAGAATAAATAAATTTGCATATGCTCTTAAGCAGGTCAGGAATGTAACGAATGTCAAAACTGCCATTACAACATATCATGCTTATGTAGGATCCATACTGCGTTATGGATTAATAATGTGGGGTAATAGTACTTATATCAATAAAGCTTTTATTGCCCAGAAAAGATGTGTGAGAGCAATATGCGGTGTTTCTCCGATGACGTCTTGCCGTCCACTGTTTGCAAGACTTGGCCTACTTACATTGACGTCTTTGTATATTTATGAAATATGTGTATTTGTACAGCAAAATAGTAACCTGTTTAAAAAGGCTTGTCAAATTTATCCAAGAAACCGTAGAAATCCGAACAGATTAGTATATAATGACACCCCTAAAACAATGCAATACAGCAAAAGCTGCACAACCATGTGCTCAAAGATTTATAACAATATACCTGATAAATTTAAATCTATGAATAGCTATCCGTTTAACGTACGCCTTACGTAACTGGTTACTGTCGCACACATTTTATGATATCAACGAATTTTTTGGTATTAAGAATTAGTTATTGTGATTGTCGCTAAGGTATACCTACTATAAGTTATTATTAATTAATTAATTTAATGTTATCAATAATATTTGCATGCCATTTTGTTTCGGCAAAACATGATTGTTCACATTTTTTTATTTTACCACCATGTATACCATGTTTTTATGCAATTAAATCATTTATTTATTTATTTATTTTTATGCCATCGGGTCGTAAGTCTACTCTGGGCGGGAGATCTTGCACTGAGAAGAACCGGCAAGAAACTCAGCAATTACAGAATATTATAGCCTTCGCAAGTTCTAAAGCTGTAAGTTCTTATTTTATTCTTCCGGAAATTTGGCTGGCTGGTAGAAACTAGCCATCGAACATTGGGCTCTTCCATGACTGTTTTAGTAGGTACTTAATAATATTTGTATATGAGAACTAGCCAAGTCAGACCTTAGGCTTCAATATATTATCATTACGGTGGTCCCTAGAGCTATTATATTCTGTTATACAGGGTGTTTGGCGCATCGTGTGCCAAAATGAAATGGCCGACAGAAAGGGCCATCTGCTATACTTTTAGCCCCCATATTCACGTTCCATGCCCGATGGTTATTTTTATGTTGACTTTTTAAGTTATTTAACCAAAAAATCTAAAATACCGGATTTAAACTTAAATAAAAAACTATAGGATTTAGCCTCGAAATTAAAATTTTATTTTGTTGTGCATTGATGTAAGATTCTATCAAATTCAAAATTGCTGGTAGTTGTATTCGAGTTTAAAAAAAAAATAAAATTCTAAAATTTCGGAAATGTTAAACAACCATTTATAGCAATGTAATTTCCAGTTTACATTGCTATAAAAAAAAACTGAAAAGATCGGGATTTTCCGAGTCTCTCAAAAATTCTTTAATTCATCCTCTTTCAAACGGTAGGTATGCTAATGTCATTAAAATAATAATAAAAACTTTACTAATTCGCTAAATTAGTCCTTCAACTCAAGTCAGGCTGATATATGAAATTAGGGTTAAATCTTCTTTTTTTTCGTGAATAACACGTTCAAAGCAAGTCAAAACTTTTATCTTACTTTAGCGACATAAAATCTGTTCCCCATCTCCTTTTTTAATAGGTTTTATTTGAAATTAAAGACCAACATTGTTATTTAAATGTTTTATTCGCAATTGATTATTATTCTTAAATATAACTGATTGACGAAGTCGCGGGCTAAAAAGTGCTAGTGAATCATAAATAAGCTATAGAATAGAAGTGATATTCCTACGGAAACCTGTTCGCACCACTTTGCTTGTATCAATGTTTATTTCCGCGACCTTGATGGTACAATCCACATTAAAAACATCTTTGCATAATAATATAATCACTTTGCAAGTTTGTTTGCATAATAATATAATCACGTTGCAAGTTTCAAGATTGTTATAAGAAATATTAGAATCAGTACAATAATTCAATACGAATTATTAATAAAAAAGGGATCCGGTGAAAAGCCTTAGTAGCTACCTGAGGAGCTGAGACTGATACTTTGATACAAGAACATGTTGCACGAAAATATAGAAAAAGAAGTATACGCGCTATGAAACAAAAATCATCAAACAACTGGATCATTAACTCGGTCGCTCGATCATCAAACTACAAGAAGTAAATCCATTGACTCACCTGATGCTGCGCAGGTCTCAGCTTCCAAGCTCTGTCTAGGGATCCTGGCTATTCTTGGTCGGCACGTCCTGGGGCACCCCAATTGTAGTGTCTCTGGCATATGTGTTTATCCAAATCTATGTTATGTATTAAAAGTCAAATCGTTACTTCAATATAAGCCTTTACAGGTACTTATTGATGTCAAAATCAAGTATAAAATTCAAATAATAATAAACTAAAATTTAGTTTAATTAACAACTGAATCTGCCACCAGTTCGGATTTTGGAATAGCCTTCGACCGAGAAGAGCTGGTACTAAACTCAGAAAGCTTTTATCTTTATCTCCATCTCTCCATCAGCAAATTGAGAGTTGATATACCCTTCAACCCCTTGAGTATCTCAGTTGAAATGTGGGGCTTCACTAAGACCTCACGCGGACTTCTTGAGAAAATTTGAAAAGTGACGTAGCACTGCTTTGTTTCATTTGCCAACACTCATGCTCACTCACAAACACAATCCACCATTATTTCACATTAGTATTCGACATAACACAGATTTTAGAAAATAAAACAAAATTGCAGACATGACTCTTTACTTTTCCGCCAAGAAGTCTACGAGTATCTTAAAATTTCTTTTTTATAGTTCTCCTTTTTTTCAGTAGTAAGTCACTTATTGCTTTTATTTATGTCAATGTTTGCTTGCAGACGATGTTGTTCTACATATGGTGCGCGACTCTGGTGGGGGCCCTGGCGCTGTACCTGCGCCAGGTGTACTCCAGGTTCACCAGGCTCGGGGTCAGGCACTTCTCCCCCGTCCCGCTGCTCGGCAACATGACCAGGATCCTATTCCGCCTTGAGCACTTCTCGGACCACGTCTCCTGGATTTACAACGCGTTCCCGAATGAAAGGTACGGGGTACCAGTGTTTCAGCAGCCCTTAAATAGTTTCGATGTATATGTATATGTACTAATATTTAGAAGGTGTAAAGTAACGACTCCAATAATATCTTAACAGTATCAGTATATAACCCTGTCGCTCTACAATGGTAGCCATGAAATTTAAATTGACAAATGTTACTTTGACATAGAGCAAAAGTGCTTATAATAATGGTATTTCGTGGCTTAATTTACGGTGTCTGTTTATTGCTTGTATGCAGTGTCTCATCTCTCACATTTAATCTACTTGATCTCTGGAACTAGTGTTCAATTTGAAACTGTCGTGGAAGTTGTAGGAACAAATATACCATTTTTTGTGAGAGCTTTGAAGTTCTGGGACTAGCCCTATAACACCATAGGCAAGCAAATTCGGAATGCCATGATTTTTTATAGAAAAAAAACCGTGTTTGATGCTGTTGTTAGAATCGCTTGCCTTTTTAAATGCCTCTCTTATTATATCAAGCTGGGGCCTCACCATAACCTCTTTAAACAGTATTGTAGCATAAGATACAATTTTACTAGAAAAATATACCAGTCTTGGGAAGTTGGAGTGGGAATCGACTTGTAACTACAATTATAGCATAGTAAATGCAAAATACAATACATGGAATCCCGCGGCATATTTTCACAACTGTATAACATTGCACTGATTCTAAGAGCTCATGGCAGGGTCCCAGATCCCCCGTAACTCATGCAGCTGACTGACCTATCGCTCTTAAGGTTCATCGGGCGTTACGAGTTCCTGAACCCGATGATGATGATCAAGGACATCGAGCTGATCAAGAAGATCACCGTCAAGGACTTCGAGCAGTTCCTCGACCACCGCACCATGGTGGACGAGAAGACGGACCCCTTCTTCGGACGGAACCTGTTCTCCTTGAAGGGTCAGATTCTACTTTAATGGTTTTACTATGAATATGTATATGTATATTTACTGTGGCAAACTAGTCCTGAATTCTATTCCCAGTCCCGGCAAAGTGTGTTTTGGATTCGATTGTCAATAACCATCAGTTATAGCGATGCCATGATTTCTATGATGGAGGTCTTTGGCAAGTCTCACTGGACAGTATATAGGCTATTTACTACTACTACTACTTACTACTACTACGTAGTATGCTATAGCTATGCTGTGCTGTTGTTAGCGACTGCTAATGTAGCTGGGACCAACGGAATTACGTGCCTTCCAAGCCATGGAGAAGCTCGAGGTGATAATTTTTGGTCAACCATCCTTTACGAAAGTTGCTGAACTTTAGCATTCGAAGACCGAGCGTGTTTACCACTGCGCTGCGCCATCATCATCATCATCGTCAATATCCGTAAAATATTAAAAGGGTGATTGGATAGGTGATTCTATTCCGTATGCTTTCGATTGCAATTCAATTTTATTACTATTTGTTATTTTTGTCTAAAGGTCAAGAATGGAAGGACATGCGGTCCACCCTGAGTCCAGCCTTCACCAGCTCCAAGATGCGGCTGATGGTGCCTTTCATGGTGGAAGTCGGCAACCGGATGATCGTCTCCCTCAGGCAAAAGATCAAGGGATCCAATAGTAAGTTTTATCCAAAATCAATCAAATATCCGTGAGTCACAGACCAATTCTGCTCCACTAGCTGTCTAGTAAGTAAGAAGTAAGAGACATAATATACCTACCCCTTAAGGAGTTGCAAGAATTTAAAGTACTATATGATACAGGAATTTATAAGGATTAATCGTGGAAAGATTCCATATACTATATAAATATACCATACTAGCAAGGACTTGCACATTTCGGTTAAATATGAATAAATTATAATCATAATTATTAATTAAGGCTCCTTCTCAAGTAATTGGTAAATAAAACTTAAGTTAGTTTCTAAAGTCAATACGATGCTCACACATGAAGTTAATGAAGAATTTACTTTATATTTATGAGGTATTTTATTTTAAATTCGTAAATTCTTGAAAGAAATACAAAAATACGTGAAACACGTGTTTATTTTCAATAACTTATTTAATAATTTTATATTATTTTACATAACAATTGTCTCAGACGGCATTTTAGCTTCACCGGGCTTTTTTGGGGGCAGCCAGAAACTTAAAGGGTTCATTATGCCGTTTGAAACGAATCACCTTCGGAGGTTTTCTAGAAAGAACGGCATCACGCACTGGTGCTTGTCCCGTGCCCTATTAGAATCTCCGAGGGGTTTGAATCGGATCGGGGAACAATATATACATATCTAGCTACCAAAAGCTACATTTAATCCAAAATCCGATTCACAAAACAATCCGTCAATAACATTAGTCCGATCCGTGGCGCATGTAATCGCTGCACGTAATAAATGAAGCTATTGCCACACATAATAGCGGCACTTATTTTTAAAATGATTGCCCGATGATGTCCGAAAAAAACAGGCATTATTAAATTGTACATTTCACAAAACATATCTGTTACATATTTTACGCAAATTTAGTTTGAACAAAATTTGCCTTTGGCTTACAAAGTAAGAGTAGGTAGTGTAGTATAGTATATAGTATAGTGATTAATTTAGGCTGGTTGGACAGAGCCACGATAG